>JAVSBS010024269.1:0-18124 GCA_033124195.1 Coracias cyanogaster
CACAGGTGGGCCAGGTTCTGCCTCTGGAACATGAAGCCAGTAGGAAAACCAAAACATTCTGCTGGGTTGTGACTCATCCACAGGTCAACTCCAGCTGGGAACCCACAACTCAGGCCCCAGCACTTCAGCCATTCGCATCATGGCTGCATTTCAGAATACAGACATAAATGACAGTTTATCTGAGACAAAGAAACCTGTGTGTTTCCCATGCCTCCCCTGCACCTTAAAAAGCACATAATCCTGAGACAGAAACACTTTCTTCTAGAAGCAAAAGAACAACTGAAAAAAACCCCGCAAGTTGATTTGGGGGTTCTTTTTTGTTGTTGTGTGGTTTTTTTTTCTGCACTAATAGAGTTGTTCTATTAAAGAGTGAATTCTGAATAGAGAAGTATTGGTAATAAAATGCAATACTAATACTTTTGTATTCTTTCAAATACGTGGTTGATTAACATCATACAGCTTTTTAGCATTCAGAAATGAAAACCAATCTCCTTTAAGGTCAAGAAGAAATGCTAATGAATCTACAGTGGCAGAAAACAAGAAGGAAAAGGACAACCTCAAGAATGTAACAAATAGTGCACTTTCTCTTGCTGAAAATGGCATTCCAGAAGATGACTTTAAAAACTGAAAGCAAAGTTAAAACTGGCAGAATGAAAATGAAGTCATAGAGAGATTACTTTGAAAAAAAAAAAACCACTCTGGGTCCAGTATTAATATTACTAAGTTGGAAGAAGACTTTAAGATGATCATGGAAACCACAACACAAGGGACCACTAATTAACCCTCTCTTCTAGATTTACATCCTTTGAAAATAGTATGCATTGGCACGCTTCAGGATCAGCTTACTAGATGAACCTGAAGTCGTTTTTTGAAATGTATTAAATAGAACTCCCGTTTAAAACAGCACCCAACATCCTAAAAATAAAAATGATCACCTTAAAGTCAAACAAACCCATGTTTCTCTAAATAACTTAACAGACAAAAAAACCCCTCAACTCACCATTAATGCTTCAAATGACATGAAGAAATGCTCTGCTAGGATACGGCAGTACTTTTAATGCAAAAGTATAAACCCATCTCTCTAATTCCCTAAGGGACATGGCTAGACTTCTGAAGAGCCTACAGAACCTAGACGTCTTCACTTTTTTATGAAATGTCTATGCATTACCCTAAATATAGCCTTAATTTAGAACTTCGTATCTTGTTCCACAAGAGTTTCCAACTCTTAAACTGGAAAACAATGAAGAAGATTTTAATTGTCTGTCTCTATATGAAAGTTTAGAAAGCTCTATCTAGATAGACAGGGAAAGGAACACACAAACTGCACACATAAAACTCCTGCAACGATTACAAAAAATGCTCTAACCCTCCCACTATCACATTGGCATTTGTTTTTGTCATAAATCCTTGCTAGACTACCTCTCTTACACACCATCTTCTCTGCTCACCTCTGCTAGAACTTCATTGGATTAAAAAATGGAAGGCAAATTCCCAAGTTGTTTTTAGTGTCTAAAAGATATTTCTAAAAATAAATTATCACAGTACCTGTGTGGTATTTTTAGAAATATTGTGACTCTACAGTTATACAGGAACCTGAATGGTTTCTCCAAGTACCAATTCTATTTTTGCTCTCTCCCTTGTGTAGAAATACGTTATGCCCGTTAAGGCACATCACTGCTGGTAAAATTGTGATAAGCAACAGCAGTCTTATAATCGTAGTAGAGAGAGAGACCTAGGAAACAATTTTTTTTTATGGACATGCTGTTTCTCTTCCTCTCTGAGCCTCACACACACCAGAAAAAAAACTGGACCTCTCTCATGCACCAGCACTTGTACCTTAATTCAAAACACTAACAGAAGGAAAGGTCTGTGAGAATCCATGCTAAAAGCAGCTCATCAGCAAGTCTACCACTTCTCATCAGAGTATGTGTCACTATTGTTTGACAAATTCAAGGTTTTGTAAGGACACAGAAAAAGATGATCACTTTCCCAAAGCACTTAGAAGAAAACAAGTCAGACAAAACGAACCTTCAGAGGTTTCCTCAAAACAAAGATGTAGAAAGAACATACAATAGACAGTATCTAGTCTTCATTGCTTTATGTACCACACAAGCAACCTTTCCACCTCAGTTTCATCAGCATTTCAGTTTGCAAACTAGTCATGCAATCCATACTCCTTCCCATTCTGTAACTGCTCCAAAGCCTACAAATTTTTTCATTCCAGATTATCTAAGTTAATTCACCACCATGTTTCCCCAACTTATCTTCCATCTTCTTCCTCAGAAGAAAACTGCCACAACTTTTTGTTTGTTTTTAATTAACTACCTGAGTAAGGAGCACTAACTGGTATTTTGTTCTTAACTTCCCAGAAGATGAAAAATTGTTTTTAAAGTAAACTCAGAGTTCTAACACCCATTATAATTTGTATACAATGCAGTTATTTTCATTACATGCCACAGGTTCTCAGTTTTTAAGCGTTGCTCAAGAATAGAAAAGATTAGGTGATTTCACTGATGTTGATATGTATTTTTAAAAAAGGGAAGCAGAGGAGGACAGAGTACCCACTTCACTGTGGGAGAGAGCCGGGAGAAGCCAGCTGCAGAACTGTCACTTCCCACTCCCTGTGATAGCACATACAATCAAGACTTTCTCACAGAAAATCCACTCATATCTACAGTATTAAAACAACAAAAAGCAGCAATTCTGTGTGAAGAAACAAAGTTATTTATAGTGGAACTTTTCAGGCAAAGGCTGTCCTCTGCTGAAAATACTGTTTCTAACAGCATGTCAACTTATAGTAACAACAAAAAAACCCTTTCAGTAAAAATACTCCATTCTTTCTCCTCCCCACCAGTTATCACAAGGGAACGCAGAATCTAGTCTCTCTGGGGAAGTCTCCAACGAACACCTGTAAGAATATACAGTTTCTTTGCAAACAAATAATCATAAATACAATAAACACTTCAATAATCTACAACTACTATTTTGGTGGTTGGGAGCCTTACTTTACGGTATAAATTTTATAAAGTTCCTACTTCTTCTGACTAAATTTGGAAAAGTTAATATTAGAGAGAGTTTCTGAAACTCTACAGCCACAAAACTTGTATATGCCTACATTTGAAAATGAAGAAAGATATCAGCAACAACCTTTATAAACATCAAGGGCTTTTTCAAAAAGTAGTAACCAAGAATTCTATCACATAGATAGTGTTCCTAGGCGAGCTGAGTGGAATCAGAAGCAAACAGCAGGACTATTCAGAGGACAGCCACTCCAGACGGCAAAAACTGAAGTTAAAACAAATGCAACCTACCAACTAGAACACCCTAAGAAAAGCAGCAAAACTAAACAAACCAAACCCAAATGAAAACAAAAAAATCCAAACCATAATCACAACCCACCACCCCACTGCCCGCAGCCAGACAAGAAACAAGCATCTACCACTTTCCACCAGCAGCAGCAAGAAGCAGCTTCAGAGCTTCCATGCTTTAAAAGCTGACAGAAGTAACAGTTTTCCAAAAGCAGTTCCCCCACCTCCTGATGGATGCCTTTTCTGGAATGAAATCTTAGGTGGAAAACCCAGCCCTGTGCCCATTAAGAAGTCACACTGGGCAAGTAGATGAGATAAACCACAACTCATGCTATCAAATGCACCAAATTACTATTCTGTGAAGAGGCAGGCAGAAGAGATTCATTACCACTTTTCAACTTTGCAATGATAAAGAAACAAGGAGTTCCATAACAAATATAAATGAAAAAAGGATGCATCAGGTAAAAGCCTGTAAAAAGACCTATACCTTGCACCTTGTTTTCCTTGTGTCCTATCACTTTGTTATGGGAAGTATTTTTACAGGGAATGCTAACAGTTGGCCCAGAAAACAGACAAGTTACAAAAATAATTTCAATTCCTGTCTTCAGCTTCAACTGGACAAGTCAATACGGCACCTGTAATTTTTTCCATCCTGTTTCCCAATTTACATCCTTTCCCCTGCTCAAGCTGCTTTTTGAAGACTATAACATTACCAAGTAGTCATTTAAGGCACACAAAAAATATACTCATTCAAATACTCACAAAAGAATGTTTTTATTAGAAAAATAATAATCTGACAGCAAGTATTTCTGACTGCAACTTCTACCTTTTTTATTTTCACTTGGAAAAGAGTAAGACTGTACTCCAGCCTCCAAAACTCCAAAGTTTTTATAAGTATAGTAAGTATCCAACTTGCAGCGTTAAACATACTGGAAATAGTTACTCTTTACTAACAACAGGCCTGAAATATTCCAAAGCCCAGAAATCTGACCTTTATTCTGATTTGGGCACAAACTTCGCCTCCTCTGGATTAAGTCTCAAGAAATGCTGAATTACTAAATATCCCATCATCCTTCAACTAGTCAATTATATGTAAGATTAAGCACTCAGGATCAATCAATAAACGTCAACTAGAGATTTACCATTTCCAGTAGCTGGATTTAGTTACATCTGAAACCAGCAGTTCCCATACCCAGAGCATCACAATTACATTTACTGGAGTGAGAGTTCTCTGTATTACAGAGTTTGCTCAGAAATATTAAGTCAGTTAATATTCAGAGTAACAAAAACATGCATACTCGCTGCTAAACAACTGTCTTCCCCGCACCCCCTTAAACCCCACTGGCAAAGTAAGGGCATCGCTGCAATATTTTATCAATGTAACAGCTGCTGTGTACAGTTGATCAGTGACAGAAATACGGCACAACTGCATACTGACCTTTATTTTTATTATTTTCTTCCTTCTAAATTTAAAAAAGCTTGCTCCCCTTCAATGAAGCAACACCACTATAAGTAAATACCACAGAATGCTGGGTAGACTGTACCAAGACAAAATACCCATTACATGATGCTGTACTGCATACTAGGTAACATGACTGATCCCGTGACTATCATAATCTTTTGATTTTTTTAAAAAACACACATCGGGAGTTTATCCAAACTCACTACACGGTCTTTCCTGACAGACAGCTGTGATTCAAGCATCAAATTACATCCCACAGTATTACTGTGCTGTGGAGATCCATCACATTTGTGTTCGTTTTTACACACATCCAGGGAAGTCAGAGTGGCCATTTCATACCCTTGCCTATCAGAGAGAAGCTCTTCTACAGTTCTGTGAACAGTGCAGGCATGACTTTTCTACCATCACTGCTTGTGTGAACAATTCCTATTAACTGATAGAACTTTTGATTTAAGGGACACAATGTATAGAAGCATGAAAGTGTACATGCTTTTCTTTTTAAGAACATTAAGCATGAAAAGGATATTTTCTTCATGATACTGGCAAACTACATGAAGTCCTTTAACCCAGACAGCCCAGTAGCATCTTTATGTATACCAGAGCACACAGCTGGTTTACCACACAGCCAGACTAGCCAACATTCACAGTCTCCTCGGGTAACTTAAGCTCTTTTTCCACTAGCTATATGAAGTCTGCATCTACCTTGGAAAAAAAAAAAAAAAAAAGATGCAAGGAAAAATGTTAATTATCAAAAATCAGCTTATGTGTGGACTGCTCAAGAAGTTAAACAAATGTACTTTTAGAGGACAGACTTATTTTGGTTTATTTCACCAGGGATTTCCTTACTCTGAAGTTGGGTGGATGTTATTTTCATCTGAATGTATTGGGCTTCAGTGGCTATGTCAACTTAAACCAGTCTCAATGTCAATTTGAGTGCAACACTGTTCAGATATAACCTAACTTTATTAAATGATTTTCCTACCAATCTCTGGATAAATAATACAGCGTAGTCACAACCCAGAGCACAGAGGGTACTAATTCAATTTGGCTTAAAATAGCTGTAACATTAGAGTAGTGCATTTGGTATTAAAATAATGGAGGGAATAAAACAAGTATCTTAAGGCAGTCCTCTAATAGCTGCATCACTTGAACTTTGGTGAAGTCAGAAAGTTGTCTGAAAACGTAAAAAAAATGAGGAAAGTGAGAAACTGACTAGACAAACAAACCCACCAATCAACAGCTTTCTACTTAAAGTGGTGCATGGGAGAATCTGTATCTAGATTCTCCAAAGATTGTCCAAGAAGATAACCCAGTTGGACTGGACACAATCCAAAAGTATTCTGAGGTCAGCAGCACATCTCTCCTTGACTCCTCTAAAGGCAAACTTTTACCCAGATTGAGAGAGAGAGAGAGAACAGATATTAGAATGGTTCCCATTTCCTCATTCTAAACAAGCTCGGCTGGAGATACAGAGAGAACAGGCAAAACCCATTAAGTGTAATGAGGAAGATTCATGGTGTCTAGATTCTTTCTACCCATTATTATGCTGGCAGTTTCAAAAAAGGTGTCAATTTTCTGTGCCAAAATATAGGACTAAAACTACAAATCCTCTTTTGGGTTCATGAGTAGAGAAACTATTTATTTGTGATTCATGATGAAAATATACCTTATATATGAGTATAAAAGTAGCCAGTTTTGTGTTGCATAGAAAATAGCCTTATAAATATTTATTACATTGAATTGCTTATAGTTCTCATGTTTTATATGCAGGATAAGCCCTGGGTTTGAAGTGTGTTTATTATTTAAAGGCTTGTTTTGATATATCAAGGTCTCTCCCATTCCTCCTGATCATCCTTTCCTTTGAAGGTTCACTACCTGATTGAAATGAGAATTTCCATCCACTGCATCAAACAAGCAATGATCCTTCCTGAAAGGTTCTGTATTTAATGGCACCGTGTGTGATGGGAGAAGGGAAGGGAAATTTTTTTCCACAATCTCCCTGGTCATCTCATTTTGTGTAATAATGCTGAATCTACCATATTACACATGGCAGAACTAACCTAACCTTGGTGCTTCTCTAATAAATAGAATTCAAGTCCAGGTAATAAATGGGTTGTATATTGAAGATGGAATGAGAAGCCCAGAGGGGAAGGCAATGCACCCAGTAAGGTCAAATACCTTTATCTCATCCAGCTCAATGGTTCCTCACTATACAAACTTTAAACCATAGGAGGAGACAAGAAAATAGAAATGTTAGAAAACATTTTATATACTGGGATCTTTACAGATGAGTAACTTTCCAGTATTAGCTCTTGTACTCAGCTGTTTTTGTGGAGGGGCTTTGTTCTGATTCCTGTTGTTACTACCATTACTTTGTGCATATTAGCCAAATTCAATAGGACTTTTGGAAAAACTAATTTTAAACTATTTTGCTTTCTTGTTTTCCTAGGAGTTCTAAAATTCTAAAAACAAACCTTGTAATATTTAGACAGTAAATCACTGGGCAGCCATTGAACTCAATGGAGTTTGTTTTGTTTGCAGCAAGTAAAGATCTGTCTCTCACTTTCTTGAATTTACAGTTTTTACCTTCAAGTAGCTTAGTGTTACTGTAAGTTTGACAAATATATTGGAGACACAACTTATGGTCACCATTTTGGCTGCTCTGGAACAACAAGAGTTGTCTAGAATTCAGCTAAACCATCTTGAAAAGAGGACAAATGCTTTTGGGGCCAGTCTTGTGCTTTGTAATTATCTTACCTTATAGGTACAAAGCAAGTCCAAAATCCACAACCTTCTTTCTAAAAAGAAGTTGCTTTGATCTTGTCTTCTGTCACATGAAAGCATAGCAACATATGGGTACACATACATCCTTTTTATATATACATTCTGCACTGGCGAGGCCCCAGCTGGACTACTGTGCCAATTTTTCATCTCCTTCAGTTCATGACAGAAATGGAGAAACTGGAGAGGATCCGGGAGACAGCAACAACGGCAGTGGGGAATAGACCATATGATCTATGCGGAGAGGCTGATGGTGATGGGCTTGAGTAGTCTGGCAAAGGGAAGGCTGAGAGATATCTACTTGAAAACTGCTACTGCTTGAAGGGTGGTTACAAGGACAATGGAGCCAAGTGGTGCTGAGTAACAAGGGGCAACGGCCAGACTGTGGCTGGCAAGCTTCAGGGTGGGCATTAGGAAAAAAAACTTTCCCTGGAAAACCAATGCATCTCTGGACAGGCTGTGATATCTCCCGCTTTGGAGGTTTTCAAAACTCTTGAGAGAGGACAAAACAATGATTCAGTGTTGACAGTAGTACCACTTCAAGGAACCTGGATTAATTGCCCTCCAATAAGGCAACAGAACAGATTTCTACCCCTGAGAAGCAGTTAAGAGAGCAGAAAAAAACCAGGAAAACATTAGTCATGTTGTTCAATATATTTCAGGAATACATTCAAATATGGTGGTGATGAGGATAGGATAGGAGAGAAAAGAAAATACCAGTCTTTTTGTGAGTGTCAGTCCTGGATGTTGCAGTATGCACACGTATGAAAAATGGCTGCTAATAACACAGCACAAAGTTGATATACCTTGGTCATGGACAAGTGTTAGCCTTTTTGTCTGACAATCCTATTTGCTTGTTAGATCTGGGGATCAAAATTGTATACAAATCTAATTTGAAGTTCCAGTTTTACCTTTTCATTAACTGTGAGAGAATACACATTCAGGCAAATTTGGTACGTGCTCAGCCACAGGTCACAATAAAGACACATCAAATTGGCAGTGTTTCAGGTTACTCTGGGTATGAAGATACAACTGATTTATCTTCATTTTTTAGGAATGAGGTTGATTGTCACAATAGTCTACATATCTGAAAATGGCAGTTTTCTGGATTCACTGTATTGCATTCTTCTGACTTATGTCACCTAGTGTTGTTCTGGTTTTGTTGATAGATTTTGATGACAACATATATGTTCTGACCCAGAAGGTTTTGTGCTTTACAACTCAACATTTAGCTTGAACATAACCTTGTCTCATTTGGTTCATTGGTCTACCTCTTACATATTCCACACATTTCATTTGTCAACAGAAAGGTGATTTGGCAGCCTGACATCTGAGATACACACCTATTGCCTGACTCAGACTGCTGAATCTGTAGGAGTACTGCTTTTGATGTAGAATATTTGACAAAGCCTTTGATCTAAGAATTCAATCATTTTTCTGATTTTGGATGACATTTCCTTTATTGTTATCCGTAAATCCATCGTAAAGCATTGTTATATAAACAACATTAAAACAGGTTAATAGGTGGGCACAGCCCTGACTAGTATACCCAGCAATGAAAGGTTTTGAATTCACAGGAGATCTCTCCCACTGAAATATGCTGAAATGAGCAAACAATGCTTTTAGGCTTCTCTGAAATGTCAAGTTTTGCTGTTAACATCAAAGAACTGGGCTAGGTTCCTTTAAGCTCTCTGATATTTTTGCCACCAACTCTGTAGTGATTCCACATGAGAAAAATCATTAAATCTCATGCATTGTGATTTCCAGTTTCAGCTTTAAATCTTTTTATGATTCTTCCCTAAGACCATAAAAAGATTTAAAGCTGGTATTGTATCAGCACCTATTGGCTTCAGGGAAAAGCCAAGTCCTGCCTTGCTTCAACCATACATATTGTAAGAGGCCATCTCTGCCCCAGAGACATTGTAATTACACAAGACAAGCAAACTGTAGGAGAGAAAATGTAGGGAGTATGAGAGGATCTCATAACTGTCAGTATGGGTCATAAAGCTAGCCATGCCCTTATTCATTAAACTGCACTTCACCCATTGTGTAAAAACAGCTGTGCAAGAAATAGGAGACAAATGACTTAGAAAGTTGTTATAAGAGAGTGAAAGGACAAACCACAGGAAGGCAAGGGGAAAAGGACACTAGTGAGGTCAACAATATCTTTAAATGCAATCATTAAAAGAAAGTAGATCATTAACTGCTGTTTCACATTCTGTGCTGTTTTTAAAACAATGTGCTATTCTACTTTCCTCTAACCTGGTATATTGTGTCTTTGTTTGTTTAATGACACCAGACGTACTTAAGAAAATTGCACACCAAGGATCTGATTTATTGCCTAGGATTCTATTTGCAGGAAAAAACAACACCAGCGTAGTGTTTGACAGGTACGTATCAATTCAACTCCTAAGGGGTGCATTTTGAGTCAATTGTGCAAGGAATTAGGCACGCAGTTACAACATTTAAATCTATGAGCATTTAGTACTTTTTAGGAAATAAAGTTACAAACAGACTGGACACAAGTACATTGCAAATACAACTTGGGCATCCTGATCCACCCAAAGCCTTGCCCTTTCAAGCTATGCTAGCCCAAATGATTTTAATTAAACTTCATTTTTATCCTGGTTCTACCAGTTCCAAGTCACTGTCAAAAATTATTCCAGCTTGCCTTGGGCGAGTCCAACCAGCATGAGTTCATTATCAAAAGAATTATACTTGCCTGCTCCTCTGCATGTCATCTTCAAAGTACATCCAGAAGTTCATCTAGAAAAAAATTGCAGAAGAAAAGCTTACTTGTTACAAAGGCAAAGATACAAAACTTTGCGGATTTAGTATTCTACTGACTGTGAGACTTCTTCTTTTCTATGTTAGCATAATGGATACAAATGCATTTCATTTGGAAATCAGCTACCTGGACAAGCTAGTTGAATTAAAACTCTTGTAGTGCTTGCCCACTATTTGGTAGAAACAGAAAAAAGTATTTGTAAAAGAGGAATAATTATATAATGCTTATGGGTGCAGTGATTGGGAATTTGCCAGCAAAACAAAGTTGCAATAAAATATGTGTCATTAATATCTGCTCCTCAAAGTCCTAATACTTTAGGAACACTGACACACTAAGTCTTAAAATGCCCACGTTATGTTGATAGTTGTTTATTAGCCTGTTTTATAGAGGCATAACTTTGTGTTGTCCATTTACATAAACACGAATTTAATGCTGTGGAAGCACCTCTGGGTCAGACTTCTAGGTGGCCGATTCCTGCATACTACAGATAGTATAGCACTCGAGCTCCTAAATTGCTCTTCAGCAGCACAGGAAGCAGCCACTTTGTAGGTCAAGCTTTTAAAATAATCTTTGAACACTGGTTGGCAGAGAGATATGCTGATATAAGTGATATACCCAGAGAAGAAAAAGAAGTGGAAAGTCCTAAGGCTGCCAGCTGAGGAATCTGACCTACTATATTTCAATGTATGAGGAGACTAGCTCTTTGTTCATTAGAGAAGTGGCTGAGCAGTGAATGAAGCATGTATTCATACAGAGAATACCAGCATGAAAGATTACAGAATAATGCACCATGGATAATTTACAAGAAGGAATGCGTACAAATAGATAGAGCATCAAATTAATGCAGGAGATCTAGGCTCCAATATGAGACCCAGTCCTCTAATCGTGAGCGTCACTTTGGTTAAGTTACTAAAACTGTTTGTGCCATTTCTTCCTCTCTCTTCTTTTGTCTGCCTTTTCTATCTAGACACTAAGCTTGTTAAAGCACAGACTGTATCTTTCATGCTCACACAATGCATGGAACAATAATGGCCCCATGCTCAGCTGGAACTTTTAACCAGCATCATAATAGAATTAATTAATAGTAATAAGATCTATGGAGTACTGTACATGCTGGTTTTTTAAAGATATCCGTATTGGGTCAGAGCTCTTGCACACAGTGAATCATATACCATTCTGCCAGCTTAAATTGCTACCACACAGGCTGAGCAAGGAAAGCTTGCATAGCTAGTGGGCAGGGAGTACGACTTTTCCAGCATCAAAGCAGATTGGGAAAATTCTACCGGCATCAATGACTAGACAAATATACTCTTTGGAGGTGGAAAATATTGATGATGGAAGCCTTTTTTTTTTGTACAATGTTTGTCCGTAAGATAATAACACCAAACCATGTTAGTAATAATTCCTGTGGTAATATTAGCAATAACTCTTGTGATAATATTAACATATTAATGTATACTTTTTCAGTTTGGTATAGATTGGGAGGTCCGTAATTTTGTCATTTGACTTCTTCACAGGGGGGAAAAACATCAACCCTTTTTCTGGGCAAGGGTATTATTATGTCTGAGTTAAAACCCTCAACACCCAGTTCTAGCACCTCTATTCGTATATGAACATATATATCAGTCTTCAGTGCAGTTACGAAGAGCTAAGCTTGGCTCATTTTCTGCAAAGGTCTTCCTTGGAGCAGGTTAAGGGGACTGAATGGCTCGGATCTTGACCTTTCTTACTTGTCACAAGCTTGGCTGTTCTTCCAGTTTGTCACACATTACCCAGGGTAAGGCAAGGAGTAACCACGGATAACAGTTCAGGTGCCATAGTGAAGACGAAGCTGCACAGGGGGAAAGGAATTAACATCGTTTGAGTGGGAACATGTTGGCCTTTCACCTGGTCTCCATCTCAAAAAAGGTGAATAGAGATTTTGCACTTGTGGGATGGATCACAGCAATGCTGACTGTGGAAACAGAGACAAAAGCTTCCTTGTTGCCATTGTTCTCCTGTTTGGGGTTTGGAGGTTTGTTGTCTTTTTTTCTTTTAACAAGAAACAAACTTCAGCAAAGCCAATACACAAACACTGCCAACCTCACTGCCACGATTGTGACAATTTCCTGTGCATGTGCTAACTCGCTGCCAAAATAGCAAATGCAGCACACGCTAAGCCTGGCATATTTTTGCATTAAGTAAAGAAGTCGTAGATGAACTTGGATCCCACTTGGGCTGACTTTTTTTAATGAGGATTTCATGCAGAAAAATATGACTAGCTGGGCACATTTTCCTTGACCCAGTTTCACCCGTGGGGTTATAAGCTTACTTTATTTTGAAATCGATGGTAGTGGGTGAAACTGGAGTGTTTGGGTGTGTTTACATTAGTGGAAAAAATGTTGCCAATTTTTTGTCCTATCAAGAGGGTTTTTTCACTTTCCATGTGCAGCTGTTATCTGTGTACCATTTAGAATAACATCACAGACTTTTCCTTTAGCTCTGTTATCTTTCATCCTGTCTTAATATATGAGTATGTTAGAAAGTGGTGAATTTTCTTTTGTTTCTGCAAGGAGATGTTGTCCTTTTTCTCCATGTGCCTTCCTCTTGACCAGCCTTCAGTGTCCCCACAACAGAGATATGGTGGTAAAACTTTTCTATGAGCAGCCTGCTGGTCTCCATTTCATTAACCATTTGAGTTGCAGTCACCAATGAATTTCTTCTGAACTGGTACTACAGGACTTTTTTCTGTTGGGAGAGGGTTACTTTCCTGATAAGAAATTGTCCTTTTTAACTTATATATTTTTTAAAGAAGACTACCTTCTCAGAAGTGATGCTCAGTAATAGAAAATTGTGAAAGATACCTTTAAAACTAATCTTGTCAAGAACCTCCTGTCTTGCCAGAGAGGGGTGTGGTGCTCCTTATGTTACTGTCATTCTGGTGACAAACAGGCTCAAAATTTTAAAATGTATAAAATTATTCTCTATAATTCTCACCATGTTCTTGCTTTCCATGCTAGCCTGCAGGTACATTGTACTATTCAGCTTTGAGTCTCAAGTTTGATTTTATTGTGTTGGAAGACAGTATATCCTTCCATGCTGTTTCCATCAAACTGGAAACTAGAGTAGATAAAATCTCCGTTTCAGCCATTGACTGTTCACACTTCTGAAGAAGTTAACCATTATTGGTTCTTTAGAGACTCCAGAGTTTCTGGAGTTTTTGACTCATACCTATTTGCACCATCATTTATCAGTTTGGGTATAGAAGAAAATAAGAAAATATTTCAATATTATGGAAAAATACAAAATTCAGCAATGGAAAACCTTCCTTTTGTGATAGAATTTTGTGAACACTTGAAGCTGCAATGTAACCAGTTTTGTATGAAACAGCACTTGTTTGGAGAGAGACTTTTCATTAGACCAATCATGTGGTTGGAGAGAGATTTTTCATGCAAAAATAGAGACCAGCTTTGGAGAAGACATGCTTGTGAAAAGTCTGTTTTGAACAATTTAACCTCTGCTAAGGTTCAGAGACCAGAACTCATAACATTTATTTTGTTTTCACTTTCAGTCACATTGAATAAACTTACTTAATTTTTGCTCTAATTGCTAGATGACTCCATAGTTCACATAAATAATGTGTGGGGGACAAACACTCAAGAATTAAACTGAAAACTCATACCAGCTACGGTCTTTCTGCTAATATTTCTTCTGAACTAAAAATCACACTCACTTAAAGAGCTCTACAGGAAAAAAAAAAAAAAAAGAAAAAAGAAAAACATCAGTAATGTCTTTTTGCTGGATTAATGACAAATTGACTAATGTGCTCTACCCACTTTGCCATTCCAAAGACATTGAATAGCTTTAAATATGGTTTTAATGGCATTATTGAAATGCTGTTGAACAACCAGTACGCACCAGCAAATCCGTCCTTTCAAGTATAATAGATTGTATAGGCTCATTTCATGTTTCTTATATCCAAATGAGATTAACACATAGTTTTGTTTAAATGTAAGGTGAACATATGGTTCAGCTCTGTAGCTGTTATTCAGAAAAAGCTCCTTTCACTTTCTCTATTCAGCTGAGAACTGCAGGGACAGGCCAGAAGGAATTAGAAATAAATGCATTTTTGTGCACGTCAGAATTCTGCTGATCCATATTTGCTGGCCATTGCTTCACAAAAAAGCAATAAAATAACCCAGTATTGTAGAGGGATGGTGAGATGAACGTTCTTCTATGCAATACATTACCTGTGATCCATGATCCATATTTGTGTCTAAATTACCACAAGTTACCACAAAGTAAACTAGGATGTGAATTTACCTACTTTATTTCAAATACTGCAACACAACCTAACTCATCCTGAATTCTCTGTAGAACTGATCATGAATAGTTTTATATATTAAGCACGTTGCTTTCACACTAATGAGCCCTGCTTTACAAGTTAATATAAAATATAAAGAACATTTTTACCGCCAGTAGTTAGTGCAATGTGTGTACAATTAGCAGCCCTTATGAATACCCTTTTATACATTTATTAAAGAGTTCATTAAAATGCGGAATCCAATATATTTAATGTATTTTTCCCCTTCCCTGCAGTAAAGCACCTTAGTATGAGTAGGGAAAGAGTGACAGGCTGAAATGCTTTACATCCCAATCTGTCATTTAAATTATGCAGGAATTACTAGAAATGAATTTCTGGTACTTTTAACAGAGCTCAAGTGTTTCATAAGCCATAACAACACAATGGATTTGGTGATCACTTCAGAATAATCATGACACTGCTGCTCTTTCTCTAGCTTTAAAAGACCATTCAGATTTTTTCTTTATTTTAAGCAGTTTGCAAAGCTCAAATTCTCTCTACCAGCAGGCAGTGCTCAACTGCATACCAAACTGAGAGGTGTTTCTCCATTGCTCATCAACTCCTTTAACAGCTGAAACACCAGTACTAAACACAGTCTTGAAGGGAATTAAGACACCTGGTTTTGAGTAAGAAAGTAATTTTTTTTTAAATCCATATACCTCAGGTCTTTTTCTCATTCTCCTGGAGGTTAACTGGGAAGATATGAACTACACCATTCTGTTCTCTATGGATATTCTAAACAAAATGATTACATCTCATCTTTATACCCTAGAAGCTTTGCTCACTATTTCTTACACTATCTGCAGAATAGACAAGCCTGAAGTCCTCCTAAATAAGACACAAATTATCTGTTTATCAAAAAAATTGTGGCAGAATTCACCTTCCAAATCACCACTGACATTTTGTAATGTATTTAATTGCATATTTTCCATGTATTACTGGCAAATTATGAAGTTAGCTGAAATTATAGTTAGAACTGAAATTCTATTATCAGGTTAAAAGGAACATCTATAATTACAGTGAAAATCTGGTGGAACTCTGACAAGCTGAAGATTTTGAAATTTGAATTGATCAGTGATAAGTGCTACACAAGATGTTATTATCAAAGTTATTCTTTTGAGGGCCATATCCAAAACTCTAAACATATGCCAATAACACTTTTCTCTGTAACACTTCATAACTAAAATTAAAATTTCTTTAGATACTGATTTTCTAAAACCTCCCTGAAATCTAGGAAAAATTTTATGTAAATTCTTGCTTTAAAACTTGCTCCTATCTCTGACTTGAGTACTTCCAAATGTCCTTGGCCTTTGGAGATGTTGAGCTCTGGACAGGGATTTTCATAGTTCTGGTTTATATTCATAGTTGTAAAAATCATGCTGTGAGATATTGACAAATCACTACTTTTTTATATAGATATCAAGTGAGCATTTCTTAATGGAGAATACATACTTTGGGAGAAACTATTCTGCAGTTTGGAGATTAATCTTTCTTACAAGATATAGGGTGTGGCCTTCAAGCCTCTTGAATAGTATTGAAGCATTGACAGTGTTTCCCATCATCTGTCCAGGTATCATGAAAACAAACTTATCAATGGTTCACTCAAAGAACCCCTGGGAAATCTCTCATTCTGGAGGCTAAGGATAGGCAGCTATGCAATTCATGCATGGCTACCATAAAATGAGATTGAACAAGGATAGCATTAGGGGTTTGGAACATTGCTGTATGAGCTGGGCATCAATCATTATTTTTGAAACTATCTGTCATAACCCTCAAACTGGGATTTTGATAGGTTTGAATGTGCTTGCTAGTGTTGGTTCACCAGGCTGGTAACCTGCTATCCTTTGCCATATTATTTTGTCCATCTTTCCTGACTAACTTTGGAGCTGAAACTTCAGTATCATGACACTGAAACAAAGAACATGTGATAAACCTTGACCATGTGTCTTGCGAAAACAAAAGGCTCATGCTGCTAAATTGACAGGGCTTTGCAGTAGAACACACTACCTATACTAGAAGGAATATGGTCAGATCCATAAAAGGAGCAAAGTAAAATGTTGCTATTTCAGTGATCTGCTGGTCAGGATCATAGATCCTTCTGCTTTAAGACTGCCCTCCCACACTGAATGCAAATGCACCTTAGCCCTAGAGAAACAGTAAATGAACAACTGGAAGCTTTTAACAGTAGGTGGCATCACTGTAATTCAGTACTAAATCAATGCCCCCCACTCCGGGGGGACAAGGCACTGCTGTGCTCTTAATCACATAGCTCAAATGTAAACCAGATTTTGATGTCCTGTATTCACAAAGATTTTAAAGCATTTTTTTCTGGATTTTTTTTTTTCCAGATTGAAAATATGTGTCCAATTTGCATATACATAATATTATTAACATAGAATTACAAAGCAGTCAGTAAGTACAGTTGCAAATTTTAAAAAATAGAACTGTAGCAAAAAAGGCCTAGAAATGCTCTCAGAAGATGAGGCACTCCCTTGCCTCAAGATAGGGTAAGCTGTACCTGAAATGCAACAAATCATTTTTTTGCCATGAGCTGCATAAGCAAGAAGACTTATTTACAATTAAAAACTATTAAATGATTGCCATACTGTATTCTGGCAATAGCTACCTGTGCTTTCATGGAGAAGATAATTATTCCATAAAAGAGAGAATGAACCTTAAGTGAGGCAAATCAACATAGCCTCACTGATCTCAAGGAAGCTGAAGCTTGGCACTGGCTGAGGAACTGATTCATAATATATAATTCAAAGTACGTAGGTCTTGGTAATAATCTAGATGGAAAGCACTGTTTTAGTATAAAACTCTATGAATCTATTATCTATTATTTGGCAGATGCTGAATTAAGTTCAAACAGAAAAACTTGTTTGACAAAAGAAAGGGAGATGAGAGTTTATGGGTAGAAGAAAGCAGACTGTTGGAAAGGCTAGAGGCAGGGAATAATGGGTTTTATTAAAATTACATTCGGCGGTGAACATCGGTCAAAACCAGCTCAACTATTCATAGAATCATAGAATAGTTTGGTTTGGAAGGGACCTTTAAAGGTCATCTAGTCCAACCCGCCGCCCCCCTGCCCCACCCCAGCCTGCAATGAGCAGGGACGTGGGAACATCTTCAACCTCACCTTGCAACATGTTGCAGGGTTTCACCACCCTCATTGTAAAAAAAATTTTCCCTATATCTAGTCTGAATCCACCTTCTTAGTCCTTCGCAACAGGCTCTGCTAAGTGTGTCCCCATCTTTCTTATAAGCCCCTTTTAAGTATTGAAAAACCACAATAAGGTCTCCCTGGAACCTTCTCTTCTCCAGACTGAACAACCCCAACTCTCTCAGCCTGTCTTCATAGGAGCAGTGTTCCAGCCCTCTGATCATTTTTGTGGTCCTTCTCCCACAGGTCCATGTCTGTCCTGTACTGAGGAGTCCAGAGC
>JAVSBS010024269.1:18224-44236 GCA_033124195.1 Coracias cyanogaster
TTAATGTTATAAAATGTCAAAGCTGTTTTTCCACTTCCTTGTGTATGCCAGATAATTCCTTTTTTTACACCTTCTTCCAGTTTAGCTTCAATAGCTTTCGTTGCAAAGAGTTGCGGATAACGCATAATATGCTTTTGCAAACCTTTGGAACCTTTTACGTAAGCAATAGAATACTGCAACATAAATTGCAAACGTTCCATTTGAAATAAAGAGGTACAAATTCTGTTTGTGGGTGTAGGGTGACTTGGTAGGGGGGACTTACAGACAGAAGCGTGGTCTTGGGTGGCCACAAGATGGGTAGATCTCCACAAAACAACCCCCAGACCCAGGGCTTATATGCCCATGAGGAAAGCATGATTCAGAAGGGATATATAGGACAACTGAAGTATGATAATATCAAGGTTGTTTGGGCAGCACTTTTGGCAGGAAAACTAGGAGCTGTGAAGCATTTCCCCACTGCCTTTAGGAAGAATACCTACTACAATACCAAAGCTACATGCTAGGAAGCAGAGACCCCAGCCCACTCCCATTTCACATGGGCTATGTCCTCTGGTGGCTCTAGTAGAAGTTACCCAAACCAAACCTTTGCTACCACCTTCTCCTATTTTAGGAGTTGTACACAAAACATCTGAATATGAGCTACCACTTTTGATTCCTCATTCAACATTAAACCTAGCATGAGGATGCTTTTGTCCTATCTGTGCTTTGTAGATGTTTGTTGTCCAGATCTAGAAGTGACATCCAGGGGTCCAGTCTAGAATACCTGATTATTTCAAATAAATTCTGTCCTGTGATCCAAAGGCTATTGTGTGGCTCTGGGGTTAATCACTTAAGTGTCCATAGCTGGATAAATGTTATTTGTTTGACTTTTAAATTAGAGATGGGAATCACCATAGGACCTGGCAGACCAGCAAAAGACTCTGGAAAATAGTTGTACATTACAGATTATACTAATACAGCGTCTTTCTGCAAGAGCTATAATTAAATGTTCTTACAGCTGAGCACATTCTCTTTTTCATTTTTTTTAATCTGCATATTTTTATATACTTAGATTCAGTATTACCTGGGCCGATCCATTCCTCTTACTCCCTTCAATACTTAAGGAACTGCATTTGAAAAGTCTTTCTCAACAGAGAGGAGAACATAACCTCTTTCAGGGTTTGCACTGCACTCTTCTTTGCAGTAAGAATTGGAAGGCAGGGCTCTGAACAATGTCTTTTAGAAATCTTCCATTCTCACTTCTGACCCCAATTCACTGTTAATGTTCTGGATATGGTGAAGTGACAGGTTCGTGTGTTTCATTGCTATGGTAACATTAACAGAGAAGCCTTCCTAACTTAAAAGAATTTCAAGACGCTGAAGGTGGTGGCTATGTGGAAGATGAAATTGTAAGTAGATATGAGAGAATGAATCTCTCCTTGAAAAAATGAAGAACCTTTTAGAATTTTTACAAATTCTAAAACATACTTCATTTTCCTTACTTTGTGGTGATGTGATACTCCATGCCAGAACTGAAACAGCCATTGTCCTGGGCCTTTTCATAACACAGGGAATCTTTGCTTTGAAAGCCTAAGATCACAGGAAGAAGAGTGAAAGTTTTATTATCTACTTCTTAAAAATGAGGAACTGAGGCACAGGCAGATTTAGATGGAACATCAATCTCCTGAGTCACTTCATCCACAAGACTATAACTTTACTGAATTAAAGGGTGAGGAAAAAATCAGAGACATTTATGCAAACACATGTAAAAGAATAGCTCCTCTTCAATTTTAAACTTTTCTTGTGAACTTTTGTAAGAGCACGTAGCTCTTGTAGAGTACTATTGCTGCTACTGATAACTTGCCCTGCTGGTAAACTCAACAGTTCATTAAATAGTACTCAGAGAAGCAAAAAGTAGGAGTACAGCTCTCTCCCACCAGTTCTTTAAGGGCTCTCATGTGTAATTTATCTAGGCTTGCTCATTTAAATGTTGTCTAACATCCCCCTCCCTTACAAATAGACTTCAAAATACTTTATCATCCTTATGTGGTACAAATACAACTTTTCCTCTTTTCTGAAATGCAGACATTTGCCTTTCCTATTCATTATTAGTATTATTACAATCTCCAACTATTAAAAATCAGCAGTTTTGTAGACTTCCAAGAGTTTACTTCTCAAGAGAGCAATTCCTTCAACTTGTCTTAGACACTTGTCTTAGGATGAGGTGAATCACTTTTTATAATTTCATTTCCTTCTCCGCTGACTGTAAAGGCATCTTAGTCAGCTAGGCTGGGACAGGTGTGTTTGAGTCGTTTTCTGAAGGCTGAGATTAATAAGTAACTCTAATGCTCTAATGCTTGAAACATTAGGATCACTTGTGTCTTGTTCTAATAAACAAATTCTGATTTCTTCCCTTCCTACTCAAATTCCATGTATTGTTGAATGAACGCCTAGAGAAAGACATTGTTTCAATCTTTCTAAAGACAGAAAAAAAATTAATTTCAAACTCAGAAAAGAGTTTTGACAAAAAGCAAGGATGTAAGTAAATCCACTGAAAAGGTTTGGGGGGAGCTAACATTATCTTCTTTCTCTTTTGTCTTGTTTGTTTGTTTATTTGAAAGTGACTTGTATCCAAACTGCGGAGGTGTTTTAAAAGTTGGAAATGAGCACACCTAAGGAACTGTGAAATCTAGACAGCAAAATAAAGTATGATCAAGATTTATAATTTTACAAAAGCCTTACTGCTCATAAACTAATCTCATGGTATTTTTATTGTCTGACACATCAGCACAAGACATAATATTGGTTACACTAGTCAAACAGCAACTTACTGAGAAGAAGAAAGTTAATTTCACACTTTCCATGTTACAACAGTGAGATGAAGATATAATGAGCCAACAGAATAGTAGGAGTGAGAAAACAAAAAGTCTTCCTATTCGACTTTAGCAGTAGATTTTTTCAAATAAGAGAGCAACTTTGAAATGAATCTGAAAATGAATGGGGTCACGATAATGGGTTTATCTTATTCAGTTTCCATTTATCAATATCATGTGCAGTGCCTTCAGCACATACATGGGGTAGTATTTATCCTAAATACAACTCAGGTTTATAACGAGAACAGATTTTTTCATCTTATATTCTTTCTAGCCACGTTTGTGGTGATGAAGATGAATCTGCTCATAATGTCAGTGCCAAAGGATTTTCCTTGCATCTGTTTTATTGACAAATATTTTTTTTACAGGACAGAACAATGGGTGAAATCAATCTGCACACATGACAATCTCTCATATTATGACAGAAGGATGGGCACCAGCCATTAATCTTTCCTGGTGACAGTCAAGGACTATGCAAAATTATTTTAGAAAGAAAAAAGAAATGCCAATGGGACTGTAGAAAGAAGGAGGTCAAGTTCCTCTCAAATGAAGAACAAAGCAAACAAAAGCCTGGATGTTATCTCACTTCTGTGAGCTAGGCTGAAACTGTTGCAGTTAATTAGACAATTCCAATCCAGAATCCATATCAATGCACTGTGACTGAGTTAGTATGTCCTATCTCAAATACACTCGCCGCAGTGAAGTCAATTCCAATTTATAAGGGTGGTGCAAAATTTGTTACAGCTTACAGATGTTTCCTTCTTGAGTATTTTTTTTCTTCATCACAAGGTCACTTTTTATTCAATATTTGCATCATTTTACATATTTGACAAATAAACATGCCAGGTATGTACACAAGGATGGATCTTCAGTTTGATGTAGAAAACAGCTTTGTGAGAAAAACCTAACATTTGGGGAACCAAAAAGTGATTCTGTCTGGCTTTGCCTTTCTCAGTGATGTTATCAACCCATGGTACATCCATATACAAACACCATTCACTTTGAGAGGTAAATCCTTTCTATCACGCTGAGGACTGGGCTGATACACAATAGGTGCAGGTGAAAACTTCCACCATGAGCACCTCAGAAATTAATGGAAATTCCCTGCACATGAGAAGCTGTAGTAGGTTCTGCAGCTTCTCACACACGCTCTCCTACATGCAGCATGTACACACTTGAATGTTAGGAAGCTATTTCAGTATTAGCAAGAAGGGAATATGCTATTTGGAGTCTGTTAGGACACAGTCTGGGTGATGGATATAGGGATTCTTTTCACGTTGTGGAGAAACCATAGCTCCAACTGTGTGAATAGCATCATTGAAAACCTGCATGTCTGCTTTGAAAAATAAGATCATTTAGAACTGTATGCTTTTTACATGACTAATACTATGCCATAGTCCTATCTTTGATTCATATCTCATTATTTATTTGAAGAAAGATGCAGGTTCATTAAAAAGAAAAAGGTCTACTACACAGCTAAATATGTAAGCACTATTACGCAAGAAGGACAAAATAAACAAGAAATGGGACAGAAATGTCAAACTACTTGGCTAAGAAAAATACTACTGGCTTTTCATTTACACATTTTTCTACCAAGTCACCCAAATAACCACTTAAAGGCAAAAGTAAGTCTTACTACACTTTCTTGCCGCCATAACATAAGCTTTGACCACACATTCTCTCACTCAGAAGTGAGAGGCTTTAAACGAGATTAGTCAGCCACATTAAATGCGCCATCCACTGTCTACTCAACATGAGAAAACATGGATCCAATGTCTGACTAGCAAGCTAAACAGTTTCACAATGAAACACAATAGTAATGGCTCTTTCCCCACCAACAGAACTGAACCAGTTAAAGAGTCTCTTTCCTGTCCTCATCAGGATACAATTTTTAACACATTTTATGAGTCTGGGGGTCAGATCACAAACCATGATTATAAGATTTTTGTGGAAGTTTGTCATAAGATTTTTTTAATTGATGTAAGGTTTCAATCAAGTAAAGAAATCTTCTGGATTGAAGCTCATGAATGTCCTCACCCATTGTCCTTCCACTACATGCACTTGTAAAAAGTCCCTCTCCAGCTTTCTTGTAGGCCTTCGTTAGGTTCCGGAAGGCTGCTATAAGGTCTCCCAGGAGCCTTCTCTGGGATGAACAATCTCTCAGCTTGTCTTCACAGGAGAGGTGCTCCAGCCCTCTGATTATCTTCATGGTCCTCCTCTGGATTCATTCCAACAGGTCCATGTCTTTCTTGTGTTGGGGACCCCAGAGCTGAACACAATACTCCAGTTGGAGTCTCACGAAAGTGGAGTAGAGAGGGAGAATCACCTCCCTCAACCTGCTGGTCGTGCCTCCTTTGATGCAGCCCAAGATATGGTTGGCTTTTGGGGCTGCAAATGCACGTTGACAGGTCATGTTGAGCTTCTCATCAACCAGCACCCCAAAGTCCTTCTCCACAGGGTTGCTCTCAATCCATTCTCCAGCCAGCCTGTATTTTTGTTTGGGATTGCCTCGACCCAGTTGCAGGACCTTGCACTTGGCCTTGTTGAACTTCATGAGGTTCTCCTGGGCCCACCTCTCAAGCCTGTCAAGGTCCCTCTGGATGGCATCCCTTCCCTCCAGTATGTTGAACATGCCACACAGCTTGGTTTTATCAGCAAACTTGTTGAGAGTGCACTCAATCCCATTGTCCATGTGACCGACAAAGATGTTAAACAGCACTGGTCTCAGTACTGATCCCTGAGGAACACCAGTCATCATTGGTCTCCACTTGGACATCGAGCCACTGACCTTAAGTCATTCAGTGTGAGCAGCCAATTCCTTATCCACCAAATGGTCCATCCATCAAATCCATGTCTTTCCAATTTAGAGACCAGAGTGTCACATGGGACAGTGTCAAATGCTTTGCGCAAGTCCAGGTAGTTGATGTCAGTTGCTCTTCCATTATCCACCAAAGTAATGGAAAGCCAGCAGATTTATCAGGCATGATTTGCCCTTAGTGAAGCCATGTTGGGTGTCACCAATTACCTCCTTATTTGCCATGTGCCTTAGCATAGTTTCCAGGAGGATCTGCTCCGTGATCTCGCTGGGCACAGAGGTAAGACTGACTGACCTCAGGTCTTTATTTGTTTCCCTCTTTAAAAATGGGAGTTATGTTTCCCCTTTTCCAGTCAGCGGGATCTTCACCAGACTGTCGCGACTCCTATGATGGAAAGAGGCTTAGCAACTTCATCTGCCAGTTCCTGCAGATGCATCTCATGAGGTCCCATGGACTTGTGCTCCTTCAGGTTCCTTAGATTGTCTCCTCCTACAGTTGCAGTTCTTCATTCTCCCAGTCTCTACCTTTGCCTTCTGTCACTTGCCGTGTTGCTACTTCATGTTTGTAAAAGACAAGTTGAAACTTCATCATTTACTGAAACTTTCAAAATTTTTTATCTGTATCAGCAGAGTTTTAACATTATTCATTTCAGCTTTGTCTGTTATTTTCAGGTGCAAGGCTTTATTTAATACCACGTTTAGAAGTAGGGAAGAACCATATGCATCCTTTTATATTGCAAATTCTCAAAGTAGTTACAGCTTAAATTAAACAATCCAACTATTGATTAAAACATTAACTGACAAAATAAGCATGGCAGGACTACACATATATGTCAAATGCCCTCAATCCTCAGCTAGCAGTAACTAATAACACTTCCAAGTAAATCTCTTCCATGGTTTGGAGTGTAACAGCTCTTTACAGACTTGGAAAGACTTTCTTTAGTAGACTGAAGCCCTTTAGACGGTCTCTGATGTTTTGTTTTGTGAGTTTTTAAAATAACGTACAGCATGTCTGTTATGTTTTGCCTTGCCTTAGCAAATGGAGCCAATTAGATAATAATGAAAAAGCAAATAATGTAACGCCACCATCCCAGACAGAGCTTCTGAACAGACTGTTATTTATTCATTTGGTTCTCACAATTCATCACCAGCAGTCACTCTTTAAGGGTCCAGTCTTTCAGAGGTGTAAATCAGCAAAGCTCCACTGGCTTCAGTGCAGCTATGCAAATTTACAACATGGTCTGTTCCCTTGCTTTGTATTTCCCCGAGTGTACGAAGCACCTAGAAACACTGGCAATACTTTGCTGTGAACTCATTATTCATCATTTATCTACACTGAACTGTCTTTTTCATCTATTAGGCTTTAAATATTCTAAGTCTTTCCTTCTCTACCCACGCTTTTTCTTCTATTTACCTTTCGTCTCACATCAGCAACTAACTCTGTCATTTTTTTTTATCCGTACTCTAATTTTCCAGACCAAATCTCTACACTAGTATTACAAGTGTTCCAGACACTTCACACAAAAAAATCAAATTAATTTTCTTATTAGCAAAAAATTGAATTTTTATAATCTTAATTAGTCTTCCTTATTAATATGCTGTTGCTCCAGCATCCAAGTTCCATGTTAAAAAAAGGTTATGTCACTGGTAGAAACTGCCAATATAGTGAGAAATAAAACCTCGCTAGTCTAGTATTCCACTTTTGATACTGACCTGTACTTTTTCTTTCAGAGAAAAATATAATACCTGCAAGGTAGACAAGTCTATGTCTAGCAGTAGAGCCTTCAAATCTTTTCTGACTGAATAGTGAGATTATCTGGACTATCTTTTTGCACTCCATTAACTGGAGATAAAGCAGCAGTGTTTGTGCAGAACCAGCCGTCCATTTCCAGGTGCTGTGTCAGCCTTAAGTTACCCGCTAAAGAATAAAGTCCAGCCTAAAAACCACCTTGCAGGCAAAGTAGATGAGGCCTCCCAGAACAGGCTGCTCCCAGAGATGTAGTTGGCCATACGTGCTCAGGCAGATATAGCATCAAAACCTGGGAAATAGGCTGCTGTGAGCAAAGAGGCCAGCACTGTTTGCAGCACATGGTAAAGAACAGTTTGCAAGAGCAAGGTCAGCTCAAGAGAGACAGAATTTGCAGTTCGGGCTTCTGCCTCCAGCTGAATGCACCAAATCTTGAGAACTTTTCCTGCGCTTCATCTGGAATGAACAGATTGGATTAGCAACAGCTGATCTGCCTTTCATTCTGTTGCTTAAAGCCATTGTATGTAAATTGATTTAAACACTTCTCATTGGCCATCTTTAGTACACCTTGTCCTTCACTCCTCAGTGTGGACCCATTGAGAGGAATTCAATAGTGCCTGAACAACAATAATCTCTGTCATAGAGTCACAGAATCATTATGGTTGGAAAGGACCTCCGGGGTCATCAAGTCCAACCTTTGTCCTAGCATGTCTCTAACCACTACACCATATCCTCAAGCACCGCATCTCTTTGTTCTTTAAACACCTCCAGGGATGGTGACTCCACCACCTCCCTGGGCAGCCTATTCCAGTGCCTAACAACCCTCTCAGTGAAGAATTTCTTTCTAATATCCAATCTAAACCTCCCCTGACACAACTTGAGGCCATTTCCCCTTGTCCTGTCATTACTAATTTGAGAGAAGAGACCAGCACCAGCCTTTTAGGTAGTTGTAGAGGGCAATAAGGTCATGTTCCTTCATGCCCAGCAACCTTCTTGCAGTGTACTCCAGTACAATGGTTACTCCTTCAGCTGCAGCATGACTTGAGCCAGAGTCAGTGCTTGTGTCCAGGGACATCAGTCGAAGATGCTTTTCAAACCATGTTTCCAGTGATCTGTTGCAGCTGGATAATTTTATGTTAGATTATCTCCTAGCTAACAGGGCTCCCTTGTCTCCCAAGTGACAGACTTTCTTTTTGTTATGAAAGTCACATTTTCTGGCCTAGAAATGATCATCCCCCTGAAATGGCAAAAAGCCAAATTTCCTCACTGGTACTTCAGTTTCTGTGCAAGAAGTAGTTGCAATGAAGTGAAGAGTTTGTTTTTTATTCTTATTTTTTAAACAAGAGGGAGCTCCACAGTTATCATTGTTGTGGATAATCCTGTTAAGCTTTGGGGCAGCTGGATACACATATAAATATTTGCTCACCCTCTCCATTTTACTTTCCACTGTAAATGTAAATTTTTTTTTCTCCCTTCTGGGACTGCCAGTGTAGCATGTACTAGCTAAGAGCATAAAGCTTAGAACAACGATTATTGGCATTTCTTCCAGAGAAATGCAAAATAAGCTTTACTCCAGGCTTTTCTAATAAGTTAAAAGAAAATATAGAGCTTCCCCTCCTCCATTAAGACAGAGCAACCTTGCTAGTTAATGTTAGCTTCATGCCAAATTCCTTTAAGTAAGGGAAGATGAGGAAGGCCTAGATTTCTTAGTCCGGATGGTATGCTCATTGATTGCGTTTTAAAATGATCTAGATGACCCAAAGGTAAATTGACACGTGCAGTAAGAACAACTGAGGAACAGGAGTTCAGACATCTTAAGCTCAAGATATGTGGCATTTGTGCTCTGCACTGCCTACCTTTGGAGCAGCTGGCCCTCTAGTATACACCACTTCTATGAATCGGTACTTATTAGCTACTATTATGTCAATGACTTCACCTGGTGAAGAATTAGGACTCTCCAATAAGAAGGGAAATTACCAGCTCAGTCACTTCTTTAAGTAGTCATTCTGACATCACAGGAAAAACTGTCTCAAGGAAGGGGATTTTACTTAATTTAACTTACTACCAATTAATGAAAACTTTTAACTGTCAGTTTTGGTATCAAGAAGGAAAGAAAGACTGACAATTAAATGCTTTTTGAAGCACCTTTCCTGGCTCAACATATTCATTTATCCTCAGGGAAATATTTTCAGCAGGAGGATCAGACAATTCCTCCACTGTAAACAGCCAAATGCTAAAGGAAACCACCTGCCATCCTTGGGTTTTGTGATGGAGCCCAGCTCATAGTGTGCAAGCATGGTCTGAGAATACCTGCTACACCAAAGGGATGTGCATGAGTGGTATGGGCAGCACCAGACACACTTGGGGGGTGTGGGTGGCCAGCCAAGTGTAGCTATGAGATAGGAGCCATGGAATGGTCTCGGGCTGTGTATAGGCTTTTGCAATTTTGTGTGGTAGAGAAGTTTTTATTATCTAAGCAAAACTTTAGGATAGTAATTTTAAATTTAGGTGGCTAAATTTTACCTCAGTTCCACTCGGAAAATCGTGGTCCTAAGGGCTGGTAGAAAAAACTGTGATATTAAATTGAAGCTAGAAACTACAATAAGATTTGCAAATAGATTTACACTGGTTTTTTTCAGAGTAATAAGACTGTAGTTTTAGCACGCACAAAAATGCTGCAATGTAACATTATTTTAAGAGCTTCCATTTCCATAAAGAGACTGAGAGTTAAATTCATTAGCACCTATTCATTGGCAAAGAAAAATAAACAAAGACAAGACACCTTTAGCCCACTTAGATTCAATTTCTCCTCTGTCTGCCACTTATGCAGCACTAAAGGGTTGATCTGATGTGTATTAAAGTCAATGACAAAACTCCAATTGGTTTTGAATAGAGCAAAACTGGGTCCAGAAGTTCCTAGAGATTTCTTCTGCCTAGGTGAACAAATAAAGTGCACTTCAATTGAAGTGCTGTCAGCACACAAGGCAGTGTTCAAACACTAACTGGTAAGCTTGTTAAACACATGTTACCCCTCTGACTGACAGGAACCAGCCATCCCTCATGCATGTTAGCACATTTAAATGACAGTGTGAACAGAGTATTTCTGAGTCCTGGGAAGCCATTTTGTCCTCTTCACCATAACATTTCTTCTTAATTATTTGCGTAAGTAAAAATCTCCAGGTTGTCCACTGAGAAAGGAATATGTGCCTTTCCCCCACTACTCTAATCAAAGCACTTATGCATACATTCAGCTATAAGGAATTTCCAGGGGGTACTATTCACATCATCCTAAAAAAAACCAAACAGCTGTATAGATAAGACATGGATGGTGGCTCTGATTCACACACATTGGAAATACTATTTCTAAAATGCATTTTTAATAATAGGAATGTTTCATTTTAGAGCACATAGGCATACAAAAGGCATTGGACAATACTGAGATCATCCCCCCTCTTGTTGTGCTGGAATTTTATTATAGTGGAAATACTTAAAGGAACTAAGTTTTCTTCTTCTATAATTATGTGGGATCCCTCCATTAGGAAAAGTAGCCTGCACTCATGCTTGGAGTCTGTATAGAGTAGGATAACCAAGAAAACTTGAACATTTAACTTTAGTGCTCGAAACCTTACAGTACATGATGGAAGACCTGGCAATATGAGAAGTACTGACTGGAAGGGCAGAGCATCAGAGACGTCAACAAAACTGCAGAAAAAACTTAGAGTTTAGCATTGGAAAAACGAGGCATGGAACAGTTAATGTGGAATGCCCTAAAGAAATTTCTCATGGTACTTCTGAAACCAAGCAATACTTATTTTTCTGTTGCCAGGAAATGGCACGCTAGCCCTAGCAGCATGTCAACGAGCATAGTCACCCTGCACAACATAAATGCCAGGAACAGAATGACTTTGTGAAATCCTTCCTGTAGAATTGATCCTTCTGCACATCAGAGAATCTTGAGAAGTTCTGTATAACCTGGTTTTAGGTATTCCAGGCAGTTTCCAGCACAGCATTTCATGTGAAGAATACTATTCACCTTAATAGGGAGGCTAGCTGAAGCAGTCCTCATATAGCAGCTCAAAGGCAAAGATTAGAAAGCAGGAGCACTGGCTCCCTGCTCAACAGTGGAAATGAGGTCTGTTCTTTGCCTTGTTTAGTCTATAAACAACCACGGCAGCTGGCAAAACAGAAGCTGGAAGAAAGAGTGCCTGTGCAATAATGATTGAGAGGACAAAAAGTGCACTAAGATAAATTCTGCACTGAATCAATGCTGGCACGGTTCATCTGTACCAGAGGAGGGAAGAGAAGAATTTGAGAAGTACTCACTGTATACAATCCAGAGGAACCAGTACTCAAAAAGCAAGGGTGAATCGGTATAGGCACACACCCTTATGAGAGAACACAGGTTCATATTCTTGTCAGGGAAATTCCTTGGTTGGGTAAACCTGTGGAATTGGAAGCATTACTGAGAAGAATGTGAGCTGTGAAAGACGAGATAGAATCATAAATTAGACAAGAAGATTCTGGAAATAAATGTGCCCTCAAAACTGCCACTATGACTAATTTAGCATTATAAGTACATAACGCAAAGCCTGTCTTTATTAGATCATGGAGCTGGGCATCATAAACCAGCAGGAATTTTAGTTGTGATATAAAAAAAAAAAAACTAGAGGGCATGGGATGAATTTGAAAAGCCAATGTACAGTCCAGGACTGATCTGTAGGAGAGACATTGGCAGCATTCCCTGATCAGCAGCTGAAGTCGGCAGAATAAGCATTTGATGCCTCTCTCCATCTGTGTACAGAAACAGGTGGAGTAGAAAGGAAGAACAGGCTTTTAGACAATGCTCAAGATGGGCCACACTGAGCTCTAGTTCATCACTGTAATCAGTGATGTTTCCCATGGCACTGCTTCTGCATCAAAATCCATATTCTCCCTGGTCCTCTCAGGTTTTGCTGACAGTGCTTTGGAAGATATAGCAGCAGAGTGCTGAACTCACCTGCAACTCCTCAGAAACTTGTAAGAATATGAAGTTAGAGGTTGCTTGGCTGTTTGGTTGTTGAACAGATCAACCACAAAGGCAACATATTTACCCGGTTCTGCAAAACTATAGTAAAAAGAAAAAATGAAGCACAAAAATGTTACAGAGTTAGATTTTTTTTTTCATTTGCTCATTTTTCTGTGGGCTCTCTCCTCTTATCTTTAAATTTATAAAATAACTGGTATAATCAAATACCATAGATACTCAGCTATCAAACACAAAGAGCAGTTACACATATTGAAGCACAGAACACATTTCACAGTAAAATCTCAAGAGTTGTCTGGGTTTTTTATCTCTATTCTCATAACATGGTACTGGGCAAAACTCAACAAATGCAACCAGAGATTCCTATCTAAACTGCTCAAGGCAGCAACATTTACCAGAAATCAATGTAAATTTTCTGGTCAGTCCTCCTCTGTTGTACTAGCAATGCATTAAAAGCCTTTAGAAGTTTAGGGTGATGGTTTCAGGGTTTTAGTATTTGTTTGGGTTTTGTTTGTTTGTTTTTAACTAAACCATTGAATGAGGAATAAAAAAGAGGAGGAGGAGTCATAATGGTATTTTCCAACAGGCAGTTGTGGTTTCATTGCAGGCTATTTTCAAGTCAATTTTCATTAAATTGACCATTCCTGTAGCAGTGTCCCTCAAACAAGACTTTGGTGTCAAATAACACAGGATGGCACAAAGACTATAGAATTAACAGAGCTGTGTATCTACAAGTTTGCTTTGTCCACTAGCAACTGGTTATTTTTTTATGGGCAAAGAGATCAAGATTTCTGCTAGCTTTAGTTTATCGCTGAAGCCACTTTTACTTGTTCTTACCTGAAATCCCCTATGGAATTTAAATACACAGCTTCCAGCACCTAAACCTCCACTGCAGTGAGCTCCTCTTCCAGTTTCCTGTCCCCAGCTTCTCTGTTGAGGTTTTCAGCAGGGCATTTCTATAGATGCTAATTATCTGAGTGGAGCTTGCAGTATTGGAAAGTCTCAACTCTGAACTGTCCTTATGTTGCCTGCTGACGTATGGCTGACTAACATATTGCTGGTTCTAAAGTGGCTGATGAGACAGCTGCTATAACAGTCATCACCATTCATTTTTTGAAGTGTCTGTTAGCTCGAGAGTTTATGTACTGGCATTGTCATATTAAAGCAGAACACATTTTTGCTGGCTTTGATTAATAATTAACTTCTAGGTTTTGTTTTATGAGCTCCATGTGGCTTACCACTGGCAATACTGTACCTGCACCTTTCAGTTGCATACAAATAGCGGACTGGGGGTGCGCTGCCTGTGATACCCGTGTGTTAGGATGAACGGCACCCATGGCTTCTGGTCTCCAAAAGGGCTCTCACTCATATTCTTCCTGACTAGTAATCTAGTTTCTTCCCAGGTAACTCATGGGAGAGAGAAGCTGTGCACCTCTTGAGGAAGCAGTGCATGCTGTCTGCTCCAAGAGGGAAGCAGAGGGATTCCAGAAATCTGCCTCGTTTGCACTGGAATTTCTGCTAAATGAGGTGGTCTCTCCCCGATCCTGAAGGCTGATGCTACTCTGACCTCACTGCTCAGCCTGAGCAACCTCTGTGACCATTAAATGACTTGTACAGGAGCAGCAAAATGGTGCAGAAACAAAGGCTTCCCAAACTCATTTTCTCCTAGGGAAATGGACTCCCTGATCTCCAGGCATCCACCATGGTAGTAACTTGGCAAGTATATCAATTACAACTGAAAGCAAAGCTTAATGTATGTTCAGTAGGCTCTCAACTTAAAAAAAACAAACATCCAATTCTATGGATGCCTGGCACCACGAAATTCTTTCCACTAGCATGCAACAGCATCTCTTTTTCTCCTCGAACACCACTTCACAGACAACCAAAATTTGTTTTCACTGTTAACAGCAGTTGCAAGTGATGACTTCTGAAAATGCTCAGCCACAGGGCCCTCTGAATAGACAACACTCTACATGCCTTTTCGTGAGAGAATCTCAGCTACTTATTCAGCATGAATGCTAATTAAGCCTCCTAGTATTACTGCACAAAGACAAGATACAAGGATCGATCCCCACCTCCCTGGCAATGTTCCGGTGTCTGGGTAGAGAACAACCAGTGTTTAACAGCGCTCAACACAGCACACCTCCTCCTACAGCAAGGCTGAGATGTGAGGGAGGTCAGAGAAAATATGATGGATTTTCAAAAATGCTAGTTGTCAACACCTCTGTTCATGTGAAAAGGGCTCACAGCCATAGGTGTTTGCCATGTGGATTTTGCATTTACATTCCTACGAAGTCTGGTACTTATATGGTCTCCATGGTTCCCATATCTGCCTTTGCAAGCACAATATGCTCTCAAAACCTGTAAAGGCGTTTTTCACAGCTTGCTTCCAGTGAATAGTGTCACATGCCTTCAAAGTATGCTCTCCAATACTGAAGTAAATAGGAACCGGGTCCCCTATACCCTCTGCAGTGCAGGTCTGTCAGGCCCCCATATGCGTTTGCCTTTTTCTAAGAGTTCAGTTGACGGAAGTAAGGATCAGTTCCTCCACTGGTAAAAGCTGTTGTGAAGTAGGCTAGAAACAAGGACCTGCCCTGTTTCCATTGTAAGCTGGTTGTAAGCCAAGGCTTTATGGTGGTCCCTACCTATGCTATGCTGCAGCTGTGTAGCAACTGTGTCTGCAGCCAGTCTCTCTGAGATATTGGCTGGACTTCCCAGGCTGTCTGTGGTCCTGCCTCCTCACTCCAGAATTGCTGTGTGATCTCTGGACTGTGTGCAGCCTCAGTTAGTGTCTCCAGGCCCAAACATGACTGGCTGCTAAGCATCTTGTCTATTTATCAATGAGGCCATCCCTCTTGCCAGCCTCTTTACCCTCCTCCAGCTCCCCTTTGTTTGCAGCCCTTGCTCCCTGATAAGATCTGCCACCACACTGACCCAAGGGTGTACTGCAGCACAGCATAGCTCCTTCCTTGCACAGCTACCCAGGTTACTTCTATAGGTTATGTATCTAGTGCATGCAACTGGAGACAGGCTTGATGATCTATCAAGTTGTTCATCCAGTCGAAAGTACAGATTCATCTGTCTTGGCAAAGGTGCAAGCCATGAGGCAAATATTAGGTTCATAATACTCCAAGAACTTAAACATATTTTTTAATAGAGGTTTTCTGATAAAAATGACAGCCACAAACTGTTCAGCAGCGGGGCAGTCCAAAAAGATTTGGCAAAAACTGACTTACTTTTTCAACTGCACCCATTTCTGGTTGCTGAAGAGCAGAGGCATACATGTTTCTGGTGATCCTCTGCCTTTCTTCTTCTTCTCATCTAGAAGCACAGGCTTATGTCAAATATATTAAAATAGTGCCCATGATTTGCTGATTAGCTGTTTAGGAACATGGAATATATTAGAACTGAAACACACTTTCCGTGAAAGGAGCCAGCAATCATTTACAGACTTGAGCATTCATAGCATTAGGTTGGCTCCCTTCTGAGCTGAATTTCAGCTTAAGATCTTAATAATTTACAAAAGTAATTTTGTGGATGGTGCCATGACATTGATGCTTCAATCAAGTGGCATTGATGCTTCAATTTTCTGGTAGATATACGAGACTAAGAGGCTAGAAATATGTCATTCCTTTGGAGTTCTAGCCAAAATCTATCAGAATCTTGTGTAATAGTGAACATTTTAAGGTATCCATGAATTAAACATTCAGTAGGCATTAATGGATCAATGTCATCTTAATCACCAATTTATCAGTAATTAGAAATTAAAATATGCAAAATAAATGGCATGTAATAGAAGTATAATTGGTCATTCAGTATAAAAAATGATGTTAGAAATGTAGATAAAATAGTCTTTTTTTTTTTTTTAGTAGTATTCCCATGACTAATCAGATATTCCAAATTTTATTACCACTTTGCTATACATACTCACATTATCCATGACATGGGCATCTTTAATATCAATAACGAATAATTGTATTTGCCATAGAATGATGGAACAAGATCACTTGGCATATAATGCCTGAACATGATTCCACATCTGATGTCTTCTCTTTGCAGAACACTTATCATTATTAATAATGTATGCCATTATATTTTTGAGCTTGCCTAGCAAATGTCACAGCCAATGCTCTGCTGAGTAAAGAATTCTTTGTAAGCCAAGCACCAGCCATACGTAGAGACAAAAAAGTGATCTACAGAGACTTAAAATGGTTAAAATAAATGTCCTCCACCACTTCACACTGCTAATTGTGTCAAAAGATGACCATATTCACGTTGGTGGGAATTTTTACTTTGTGGGCACACACATATTTCCTATCCTCTTACTACACCCATGCTGAATAGAAAACTTTTTCTAGGCCTTCTTACTCCTCCACATAAGCAATGGATCGACCTATTCTCTAGAGGTGGTGTCATCTTCAACACAGACCTTGCCCTTCCCTCCTAGTTTCCAATACCTATTTGAGATTCAAATCACTCAACTCTTTCTCCTCTGGAACCAGTGAGCATTTCCTTGCTTTATTTAATTCACCTTTAAACTCCTTTCTTTCCAAGTCTTGTGCATCAGGGAAGATAAACTTTTGTGACGTTTTACTGAAATCTCTTAAAATTCCATTACTGCTTTCCAAATTTCTCTGGAATTATTCCACTCAAGCAGCAAAAGTAAAAGCATCTGTTCTGCTTTGTCACTTCTTCCAACCAGCAAATAAACTGCAAGCAGATTTCCTATCCACAAACACTGTATTTCCAAGGTAGCATAAGGAGTGTTTTTAAGAACGTCATCTCATTCTGCAGCAAAAACCTCACCTCAATCTGTTGCTTAGGGCAGATATGTAGCTTCTATTAACTAATGTCTTCTGTTCATTTCTTGAGTTGGTATCTGATTGAAGATCTTTCAGGGATTGGCAAAGACTCTTGCAACCCTGCACATAGTTATTTGAAAGAATATCATCTAGTGGCATGTTTGACCTTCCTTAATGACCATCTGCAGATGCACCTCTACAAATATGCAATGCAGTAAAACACAGTAGCTTTACATCACTATGCTAGTTGCATTTGTCTTCATTTCTTCTCATTCATCTTATGTGTTTTATCAGGGTTGCCATTGTAGACATAATTACACATCCATACTCTGCAAAAACAGTCACTTGAGGAGTAAATAATGCAATTCACATTTTCCTCCCACACCTAATACCTTTTCAATTATGCAGAAAAGTCCCAACCTCATAATGACATCCATTGAAGCTCAGTTATTCTTAAGCATGTAAACAGTCTTATTGTAATCAATCTGATTATTCATATGTTTTTAATTAACTACATAAGTGATTGCAAGATATGGGTCATTGCATATAAATCCTTCCCTCAATCTGTAAAAGTAACAGAAATAATACAGCTGTTGAGCATCACAACCACTCCATTTGTCTCAACTGTTTAAACAGTAGCCTATTAGGTCAGCAAATAAGTGTGTATAGAGAAAAACTTATGTCATCAATCCCCTGGGATCTTTACACAAAATGCTATTGTAAGAGAAAATCTGTCCCTTGTAGGGTTGTTATTTTTTTAAAACATCCTATCCTCACAATACTGTGTTTTACAATACTTTTAGCTTAATAAAACATTCTTCAGGGTTTTCATAGTTAGAGGTTTGGGGGGGGCTTTCAAACAGTTTTTCATTAATCATTGCTGTTGCTAACTGTCAATTTATGGTGTTGTGGATGGTCCAGCAGTGGCATCCAAGTGAGTATCTACCTTCTCTGTGCTGCAGTGGATTAAATACAATATGAAAAACATAATGCAATGGTATAAATCAAAAGTATTACAAAGTGTAGAATCCCAGATCAAAAGAAATACTATGGAGTTAAAGTAGGTTCAGAGAAAGTTGTTTAGAATTATAATGAAAACTCACCTACAAAGAAGAATGGTAAATACTGAGCTGCTTTTTCTTAAGGAGCTTAATAAGGCAGGCTACCAAAAAAAGCATATGCACTTACAAATGAAGTACTGTGAACATCTGTCCTTAAATACAAGACAAAAAGGACAGCCATTTAAATTCAAGGGAGCAATTGCAAAAGAGAAAAACATTTTGTTAGGGGAAGATCCTTTGCTGTGTTCGAAGAAAAGTCCTTCACCTTTGCTCACTGAATAGTTAAGCATAAAAACTCATTGCTACAGGTTTTCACTGGTACCAAGTATAGCTCTGAGGAAGCAATGGGCATTTACTCTGATAAAAGTATTCAGAGCAAATTAAAAAAAAAAAAAAAAAAGCCTCACCTCATGTTTCAAGGTTAAATCAATTCCAGGGAAATGCTGATTAGGATGGCTGCAAACTATTCCACATCTGCCAAGCGCAAGATTTCTCATACCCTGCTTTGTAACACACAGGGCTGCCCACTGTCAGCCAAGGGACTGATTCAAAGTTCCCAGCTATCTTTATATTGCAGATATTCTTATCACACCTTTGCTCCAAAGCACTACCATCACAGAAAACGTTTGATGAAAGAAAATCTTTTCGTTTTGTTGCTCTGAGAAAATAGAAGTTAAAGGAAGAAAAATCTCAGGTGAATAAAACTTCTTCATTTGCTCTTTATTACAGGTTCTTCTACATCAGCTTTTAGAGGGCTTTTGCGAAGACTTGAGAGAGAAAAGAGCACTTTACACACACACACACAAAAATAATTTTGAGGAAGTCACTTACTAAATTCCAAGTATTACTTCAACCCTCTGACTCTTGAAATGCAACTATCCTGCACTGAAGTGCCACACATATAAGTTCTCACTAAGATTTCACTTACCACAATCACCTGAGGTGAATCATAATCGAGTACTCTTGCAAACTGCAATCACCTTGCAAACAACTTTCAACATTCTACCTGCAAGCATGAGCAAAGCCATTCAGAAGTTTTGTATTGCTTTGTTTATCTCCAGTGCTCACTTCATTCAGTTTCCCTCTCAAGCTATTCTTTTAGACCTTCTGTAACTCTTTCCCGCTGATACAGTGTATTTATGGGCATATCAGAGTAACAATATATTTTTGTTTGTTGTTCGACTGAGCAATAGATAAGTGAAATGATTGAAAAAGGAGCAATTAACAGGCTTACTTATTTAGAAACGTTTTTTTTTTTAAAAAAAAAAAAACAAGCAGGAAAAACCCGCAATTAAAAAATAATTTCCCCAGCGTCAATGACAAAATAAATGCCCCTGAGTTATTTAGGAAATAAATACGCCACAGGGAGAGATGATGTTATACAGGTGGAGTTACTTGTATTCAGAACATTCATGCACCACTCTAAAACTTCCTGCATAAAAGTTACAATGGGGTAAGAATTAAGGTACTAACAAATTTAAGTTAGTGATTGTTACATAAAGCGTATGTTAGCAGTATATCAGGGTTTGCTTCTACTGAGAAAAATACAAAAAGGTGGAGAATGAGCAGGGGAAGGCTTTGGCGTTGGCTTTGCTTACCCTAGCCTGGGCTAACACCTGACCCGTGACCAGTCTATCTGAATGCCATGTTCAGAGAAGAATAGAGATGGCATATTCACTGAGGGCCTTGTATACCTGTAGGCAGCTGGAAGAGACAATTATAAAAGTGAAGTAGTTTCTACTATTTAATAGCAGGTGACCTCCTATACTGAGGATCTTGCCTAGCCTGAAATTGGGGTCAGCTAAACTACAAGAGAGGAGAATCACAGCCTGGCCGTAACAGTTTTAATTCATGCAAACCAAGAGAAATACAGCCAAAGACATGATTAATCTAAAAGAGAAAACTAAATTTTAAAAAAGATTAAACCCCAAAGAGTTCTTAATCCAAGACCAATGGGAAATAAAATTAATCCAAATCATCCAGAGCCTAAAATAGTTGGGAGTAGAATATAGTTCAATGCGTGAGCAATACATCAAATAATGGAGTGACTAGGGTTTGTTGCTAATTACTCAACACATCCTCATTACCTGAAGCATGGCCTCACACATTTTAGTGAAATGACAGTCTTTAATTAATGTTCTGCAGTTGTATTTAATTGAAGCAGGATACGCACTTTGTATAGGCTACTCTGCTTAGGCAAAGCAATATGATAAAGAAAAACTTGGTTTTTATCAAGGTGTTAACTTTTCCTGGCCTATCTCAGGTTCTTATTTATATACAACTAATGTAAACTATCAAAAAGTTAGAGAATAATACAGTCCAGAGAGGTATAAAACGAGGCATTCTGGAGCACTTTCAATCCTAAAAACAGACAAACAATGTAGCACTGAAATTTGATGTGGGTTCTCCGCTTAAGCAGCATTTAGTGCAACAATGCCACAGCTCTTTGGGGGTCTTACTCTTAGATCAAGCTACAGTGTGCTTAAGAAAGACTGAGACACACTTAATGGAAAACTTTTGCCGTTTCTCTGCAGTAACTAGAAGAATGACAGTAGTAAAAATTAATATCTCTGTGCTTCACAAACAGTGAAATCAGATGCAGAGTTTATAAAGAGTCTGCGTATGTAATTTTTCTATTAACAATTCTGCAGACAGAGCATTGATAATTGTGCCTGTGGTGAATCCCAATGAGGTGTTTGCCTGACATTGTCGAAGAAGGGGCAAAATGAATATATGCATTTTAAATTTTTGTGATTACATTTTTACTGAAGTGTGGGGGCCTGAAGTTTCGTGACTGTTTTAATGCAATGGGTTCCACTTAGGGGAGCTGACATGCTGAAATGTGATGTGCTGAATGTTTCCCAGGTAATTGGGATTCAGTCAACAACAACACTGGGCATTGTCACAGGTTTTAAATAAAAAGCCTTATCTTCCTCTTTTATATTATGGGATATGAAGCATTGTATTATACAACATCATGATCCTAGATGACAGCCTCTCAAACAGAAATTTAAAAAGTTTACTTCATTCTGCATACTCCTCCTGAATTTGGATCACACAGGCACATTAACAGGTATACTTGTGCCGTCAACAATTCCCAATTCCTTTGCTCACATAAATGGCCACATCTATTCCTGATACAACCTGGATGGTTTGTGCAGCATTTCAATCCCCTCAGGGGAGAATTTGTGCCGCTCTTAGTGTCGTTATCCTCACTGTTCGTGCATGGAAGGAAGAAATTGCAAGGAAAGAAGAAGAGGCTCTGTGGAAAAACTTAGAGTGTAACTTAAGAATACTGCAAAAACAGCTCAGGGGGTTGTCATGGGAAACACAGCTTGGTACTCACCTATTCTTCCACTAAATGAACTTTTTCATATTAGAACACAGAAACAACTAATGGTGAGTTAGCTGACTGGGAAGAAGGAAGAAAGACTGCTGCTATTGAAACCTTAAATCATGTCTAAAACAAAATTCAGATCAAACTAAAGCAGATACTGATAACTGAAGGCAGATTTTCACATTTTCCACTGTTTGTTTCCTGTATGGTTTGGAAGGACATGTACTGAATTTTCTTCCAGAAAAATGTGGACCTGAGTTTTCCCACTGCTCTTTTTAGGCAGGGAACATCTGTCTTTCTGAATATTTTTCTGCACCCCAAAATTAAGAAGCCAAGGGTGGGGTTCAATTGTTCTGAGAAAGGGGTAAACTACATACTGCTGGTATTCTACAAGAGGTATTTCCCTAAACATTTTTCTTTAGATGGACTATTCAAAAGGTAAGGTATAATTTAAGGTTAAAACATCAGAAAGAGACTTAAAGCACACAGCTGTTCCCCACCTCACACATGTTTGTTTTGAACAGAGGAAAACAGGACTTTCTGGGCATGTCATAGAGACCAGAATTTGAGACACACCTTTCAGTCTCATGCTTTAGATGTAAAACCTAAACTCCTTCTGTGAAGTTTTTCTGTCTAATAAGGATACCAACCCCAGCTATAAACTTTGTCCTGCAAAGGCACCAGAATACCAGTAAATCTTCACATCTCTGCGTGGTGGGGCTATGTCTGTGTTCATTTCTACCCTCCAGTGTAGGTGCTGAAATATCCATAAAGTCTTAGAGTCTCATAGTCACCCCCTGACCTTTAGCTAAAAACAAAAAGTTGCTACCAGCTGAAAGTGATTTGATGGCTTGAGCTGCAAGGCTGGATTTGAGGACAAAGATCTGGCTAAACCCCACCACTAGAGATAGAAGATTCTGTGGCAACTCCCAGATTGAAAGGACCATGAAAATCCAATCATCCTTAAGGACTTTGTTACACATATCTCTTAAGCACTAGTTGCCTCTGCAGTTATACAAGGAGACACCTGATCCCTTTCTCTCCCTCCCAAAAGCTCATTTTTAATACTGCAGAAGTTATCAGTGGGTTATCTCAGCTTTCTCTCTCTGTCTTCACTCCTCTGTATCATGACGAAAAGACCTGGAATGAAAGACATGGCAGGGATTGGGGCAGGATGCTGAGGGAAACAAATATTTTTTTTCCCTTTTCATTCAGCATATGTCCTTAATCTTTCATTCTCTTGCAGACCCACTGTATGATTCCAGACAAGCCAGGAAAGGTCTCCATGCCTTAGTTTCCGTTCGTGCCAGTAGGATATAATAATTATTTCTCTACTTGTGTATTTAGACTGGAAGAGAGGTGTAGGTTTTTTGTTGGCTGGTTGCTTTGTTTTGTTTTGTTTTGTTTTGTTTTGTTTTGTTTTGTTTTGTTTTGTTTTGTTTTTCTAGAAAGGAATATAGCTTGCTATATGTCTAAACAGCATTTCAGTCCTGGCTGGAATTCTCTCTACTCAAAATAATGACGACAAAACAAGTAGAAAGATTTCTCTTTTCAAAGCATGTATTCCCTGAGATACAGTATGTATCAAAGCTTCAACTTGGTTATCTAGTGAGTTATCTGCTGTTATCTACTGGTTATCTACTGTCTAGCCTAAGTTATGTGGTATCAGGCAAGCCAGAAGACCATCCATCTCCAGAGACAGCTCTCTGCAAACCTATGTCGTACTGCAAGAAGCATCTATCCATCCTGAGCTCACACTGCTTTTGGAACTCCTCTGTCCTGTAGGTAAGCAACATTGAAGCCAGCATTCACTCCTGTCTGTCTGATGTTAACCACATGATGCTGCCACAAAGTAGGTGCGTCATGTTAGACATTCAGCGCAACCACAGAGCATGATAGCCCATGCCCACAGCATGTAGCATGACCTTGAGTGATTCAGGGCAAAGCAAAATGTTTCCCTGAATTGTGCTGAGTGAGCTGGTCCAGAGCTGGTATAGAAGAGGTGCCCAAGCACCGGTGTAGGCAGAGCTGATGTGAGATCACGTCTGGATCCTCTGCAGGGCTAGAAGAGCCAAAACCACAAAGACCATCTGCGCAGACACAGGGTCTATGCTGACAATGAATTCGTACCCCTTTGGAGACAACTGCAATTATTTGTTACTTATTTTTAAGGTGCAGGAGCACCTTAAAAATGGTCAGAAAGGTTTGTACTCCATGGAAGCTGAAATAGCTGACTAGAAATCAGTGCAAGTGTATTTAAGAGTATAACGGCACAAAATTGACTATTTTTAAAAGAACAGGCCACTGTAGGGGTAAAGCAATCCAGAAAAGTACTTCTCAGTATTATTTATATGATTCTCTTTCCCTGCTCCTTCCAGAGGATTACAGTGCCAATTTGTAAACCACTATAAACCACTATGAAACTAAAGTGCCTTAACAAGAGAAAATTAGTTAAGGAAAAATGTAGCTTTCAAGCACAGGAGCAGGTAAACTACTTTCAAATCAAAAGTTCAATTTAATCTGAAAGGAAAACAAATCCATCAATGTCTATTCAATTTGCACTAAAGCCTAGAGGGACACGCAACTCAGTTTCAGCTGTGTCTCTCTCTATATATATATGCTCTTTAAGTCTTAAGCTCTCTTTTTTTATCAACCTAAGCTTTGCACTTGGCTGTCTAATTTAATTTTCTTTTCATACATCTAAGCATTTCTAAAAAATTGTTGCCGTTTTCCAGTAGACCTTTAGTTGCTCCGTTTTGTTTTCGATTTTCTTGTATTTGTTTATTTTTTGTCTTAAAATGAAGACTATTTTTTAACTTAACCCTGACATTTTAGTACAGTGACAATCCTACAATCAAATGGAGCAGCCAACTTCACCACAGCAGACCCTTCTTTGCAGTGGGAAATGGCAGAAACTTATTCCCATGACCTATGTTGGACATTGCCATTACCATAAAAGCTGGACAATGTCTTGGTATAGTAGCTAAGACAAATTGCAGGAAAAGAGAAATATGGGAAGCCAGTATTAGGCTTTGCTGTTATTACTCAATGTGCTTTTCTAAAAGAAATGGTCTACTATATAAAATAAAAAACCAAAGAAATATATAATTGGCTCCACCTTGAGAGTGCAAAAGATGTTTTTTTTCCCAGCGGAATTATTTTCCTTCCATCATTAGTTCTCTTGAAATATACAAATTACAACTTTCCCTTGGCTGTAAATGGGAATTTATTTTATTATATTTGTTTATATTGTGACATTTCTATATGGACAGCATCTCCTGTCAAGCTATGTCAATGCAATAGTTTCCATTCCTTATTTAATATTAATTCTTTACACATTAATTAGTTACTATATGCTGGTGTCCCCTGAAGTCCCTATGTAAAATAGATATCCCGTAGAGGCATAGATTATGTTCTGAACAAAAGAAGAATCAAGAACTGTTCCTACCTTCTCTCTTATTAGAGAAGTACCTTAATCAAAACATTCCTGTAGCATTACAAACAAAAATGCAGATGCTTTCATTCTGTCCTTTTGTCTGTATATCCTTTTCTTTATTCCTGTAAAATTAATAACCAGACAAATGCTGGCAGTTTTCTGCAAAAGGAGAAAAACTGGAAAAGGAAAAAATAAACAAACAGTACCACTGAGAGTGTGAAAGCCTTGGAACTTTTCTACATGGTGAAGTTGATCCACAGCCATGAGTTCTTGATGTTCACATTCCTTCAAAATTGTAAGGGGAAAATTTACAGAAAACTAATATTGGTAAGAAACCCCAAAGGCCTTTTCTGTCCTTCTTCTGCAGTGTGAAATTATACTTGTTTTGTTGGATCTCTAGCAGTTTCACTCAGCTAATCCATTACTGCACAAGACACTGTAGAATTTAGCAGACCTTGGGAATCTCTCTTATCCTTCACAACCCTTTACTCATAATTCTTGCAATGTTTTTCTTTCAGTCTGAAGGTCAAAGTCAAACACTAGGAAATGTTCTGTCACCTGGCATGTGTGTGCCATATATCTTCCATGGGCCTTCTGAGCTCAGATTTTTCCTGAAGATACGCTTACAGTTATGGCATACAAGATTATGTATCCCAGTTTGCCCCTTCCTTTTCCCTGTTCCTTTGTTTCATAAATCTCATTAAAAACTACCCATGATATCAAAACAACTGTGATCAGAAAACCATTGGCAATCCTCATCCCAATCTATTGGATTTGGCAGTTATACTATAATATGGCCAAGAGCACACGGGAACTAACTGACAATGCAGCAGGCTGAACAGAGGCAACATTCTATTCTGCTCTGTTAAGGCCACATCTGGAGTGTTGTGTCCAGTTCTGGGCTCCCCAGTTCAAGAGGGCCAGGGAACTACTGCAGAG
>JAVSBS010024269.1:44336-70118 GCA_033124195.1 Coracias cyanogaster
CCACATCTGGAGTGTTGTGTCCAGTTCTGGGCTCCCCAGTTCAAGAGGGACAGGGAAATACTAGAGAGAGTCCAACAGACGGCTACGAGGATGATTAAGTGACAGGAACATCTCCCTTACTAGGAAAGGCTGAGGTCCCTGGGGCTGTTTAGGCTGGAGAAGAGAAGGCTGAGAGGGGATCCAATAAATTTTTATAAATATCTGAAGGGAGGGTGTCAAGAAGATGGGATCGGTCTCTTTTCAGTGGTGCCCAGTGACAGGATGAGGGGCAATGGGCACAAACTGGAACACAGGAAGTTCCACCTCAACAAGAGGAGAAACTTCTTGATCATGAGGGTGATGGAGCACTGGAACAGGTTGTCCAGAGAGGTTGTGGAGTGTCCTTCTCCAGAGACTTTCAGAACCCACCTGGACACATTCCTGTATGACCTGCCCTAGATGAACCTGCTTTGACAGGGTGATTGAATTAGATGATCTCTAGAGGTCCCTTCCAACCCCTACTATTCTGTGATTCATGTCTTACTCTGGAAGACTCTGCAGTTATTATAAAATTGTCCAAATGTCCTGAGGCACTCAGCTGGGAGATTAATTTTTAGTTGGTGGTTTTTTGACTCTTATCTCTAATGGAATATAACAACTCCAAAGCAGGGTTACATTAAAAGATTTAATCCTATCAGACCCTCAGTTTAAGTGTCACAGGCCAAATAAAATTCCAAGCACCTGAAAGAAGATAATTTTTCACACGCTTAATATTTTAAAGTAAAAGCAAGTGGAAAGAGAAATAGTTTTGCCTTTTTCCACTCAGATCAGCGCATTTAAGTACTTCTTTATGCAGGAAAAAGAAAGAGCAAGGTTCTTTGTGCTTCAAAAATTGCTGGAAAGTCACCTTTGAGCAATTTGTGTCCTTAAAACAGATGCTTGAAGAATTTCTGGTCATTTTCTGCTTCGTAGCAAATTTTTAGTCAGAGAATGAGTTTCAGCTTTTCATACAGAATCTAGTGACTAAACTTAGTGTGGGTGTACATACTCCTTAAGTCAGCTATAGAGCTGTAAAGCTCCATGTCAAGCTTGAGAAACATTTGCAGTACAGTGGGGATTTGAGTACATGTCGAGGAAATCTATTCCATGTGTCTTTTTATGATATTTTACCTCCTATGTGCTCAAAGACATTCTAAGCAAGTGGAAAAATAAGTGAAAGCTAATTTTACTTTTTTTTGCTTGCTTTTTTGCTCATGACTAGCCACAATGAAAGACCATAATCCTCTTTCGTGGACTTCAATCCTGCAGCAGTTCTCCCATGGTCAATACCCTAATGGTCTTATACAAGCCTAAAGAAGGAAAAATTCGGTTCAAAGACTTAACATTTCTTATCCACACCTCTTTAGGCTGGGTGCACTCAGCTCACATTTGAACAACTAAGAGGCTTGACAATTAACATGCAAACACTGTGGGTGAATGAATTTGTGTCTTTTGCTTTCTTCACCCCTTGACTGAAGCAACCTATATGGGAGCTTGTATTTAATCATAGAAGAGCTCCCTGAGGAGATAGTGTAACCTCCAATAGACTTCATGCCAGCACACTAATTAGATGTCCCCTTCACAGAGGGACAAACAGAATGCTTCATTTATATTGTTAGGCTTTCACAGATCTTCCCCATGGGGCAGAAATTCTTTAGAAGAACTCATGTCCTTCATGAGTTGAATTGCAGCCTAACAACTTGCATAATTGTTTTACATGGATTGATCTTGTCATGTATTATCCAATCTACCATAATAGAGTATCTCACATGGTTTCAAAATGGTACGCCAGGCTGCCTGCAAAATCTTAGCATAACAATCCTGACATAAGATGAAAGATAGAAAAAAAAAAGGGGGGAATATATAGGATCATTTCACACTTTTTCTGAGACTCCTGAGGTTATGCTTACAGTAAGTTTGGATGGGAAAATTTGGGAACGTGGCAAATCATCTGTGATTTAAGGAACTTTTTGTGGTGAAATATTTTTAAACTATGCCAAATTTAATTCTAAAATCATGACTAGAAAAAGAATTAGCTCTTCCATATCATGGTCACTCCAGGCTAGATTACACTGAGTGCTCAAGCACCTGCTGGAACAACGTACAGCTCTTTGCCTTCTTCAGAGCTTAGGCTGCCATGAATATATGAGCCATACCTAAGTGGTTTGCTAAACTCCTAAATTTTCTTAGAATACAGTTTTAGGAGATTGATCGTCATTTTTTAAGCAATCAACAGGTCACACATCAGCTCTATGAACAGTAGAATTTTCATTCATAGTAGACATTGAAAAGTGTACTCCTGATGATTTCAAAGCTTAGAAAAGTCAGCAAGATGAAACATTCACTTGCCAGGGGATCTGACTCAGAGCTGACCAATTGAGTCTGAAGTTTGGTGCAAAGTTATCCTTTTTGACACAGCCTTTACAAAGCAAATGATTCTTTCAATATGCAAAAAAAAAGGAAGTAAGTCATGAAAACTTCACACAACTGAGTCAGGATGTTGCGGTTGGCACTGTTTTTGAATGGCAGATACGTACATAGTACAGTGCCTTATAGCTTAAATGAAACCTTAAAATGTGTTAGCTATCTCTATTGGTTGAACACTGATGAAGCAAGGCATTCAAGGTCTCTGGTGGCTTTCTGATAAAACATGCAATTGCTATAAGTATGGGTTTTGTGGGCATTTCCCAATGGCTTAATTAATGTTACTTGGATCCTAATAGAAGACAAGCCTGTGACTGGTGCTTATATAGTTGACAGTGAAAACCAGGTTGGTTAAAAAGTTTTTATTATATGTTTTGCCTATTTTTGTTTTTTAAACAGAAAGTGTTTCCTCCAGTTTTTGTTGTTTTGTTTTATTTTTACTGTTTTTCATTATGAGAAGTGAGATTTAGATACCCTGCCAAGATGCCTCATGGGAATTGCAGATCTGACACTTCACACTTCTAACTTCCTCTGTGGGGCAGATTCCCTGATGAATTTTTTTTTCTTATTTTATGTAGAAGACTCAGATTCTGTGAGTTACCTAAGAATATTGCCTCCAGCCAAGCTAATTTTATATCCAGATTGCTTACCTTCTGAAGTGCTTGCCTTTGGTTTAAATCTCATATTTTTGTCCATACTACCAGCTATGCACTGCTTTCCAGTCAAGAGTTTTCTATCTGTATTTAATGTGGTTAAACATTTATCCATATTATGTCATCGGATTGACAGAGAATATGAGGATTTAAAGTCTGCTTAAAGTGAAATTTCACAGATTCCCCTACCAGGATGAAGTGAATTTGACAAAAATTTAAATAACCACCTGCCCATGTTGCTTTTTTCCTTTTTATTCTACCAATAAAAAGTAACTGGTAGAATTATCTATGCTTTTTACTACATTAAACACAAGTTTAATACATAATCAGTTTAAGATAACACCTATGCTAGATAGCACAGCTAAAGAGGAGATCCACGACAAGTTAAGGATTTTCTTTAGATTAATACCATATTTGTGACAATATACAGAAAACATGGCCAAAATGCAGAAAGAAAACAGGAGCACTAGAATATCAGCAGTTTTGTGACTGATTCAGTAATTTGTCTTGGATCTCTTTGCAATTTGCATTGTGTTTAATCAGAGACAGAATTATGTCCGTAGCTCTCTGAGACTGTGCAGTCTCTGACTCAAACTCGTCTTGTCTCTACTAACTCAGAGTGTCATTTCCTGACATTCTGGTGGCTGAATCTTAGATAATTGGCTCAGTCTCATGCAAATCCTCTGAAATTTGCAGAGACCCTATGTAAGGCTTAACATTATTGTAAGAATGAAAAGCAGGCTTCTTCCAGCCTCTTCGATCAATATTATTTTCATTAATACTCAAAATTCAGGGAACACATGGAATAATGGGGGGGAAGCTGGGGGTGGGGGGGGGGGAGGTACCACACACAATGCAACATATATTATCAGCCCCTTTTACTCAGATTTATGTCCTAAAAACAGGTCACCACCTGTCATGCAGAAAACTCAAAAATACAATCAGTTGAAATTCCAAGAGGAGATCATTCCCACTTGTTTTTGCTGTCTTCCTTTTAAAGGTTGAAGGGACTGTGAATGAGTACTTTTGAGAAGGAGGTGGAAGGTGTAGGGATTTGGGGGTTATTTGGTTTTTACATTATTCATTTAGTCAGTATTTATAAATGTCATTTCTGTCTATTGGCATTTTCTTCCCTCAGGCTGCTGCAAATGAATTGCAATTGTGTTAGGTGCCATTCAGTTTAATGAGAGACTTTAGGAAAAAAAAAATAAAAATCTCCCACACACAATTACACATAGGCATTTCTCCTTTGGATACAAAATTAAATACCCCCTTCTCTTGGTGCACAGGGATATTCATCATGAAAATAATCCAGTTGACTGTTTGCTATCAGCTATAACCAGACGGCTCCACTAGTGTGAGTGGCCCAAGGGTAACCTCTGCTGCCGTTGGACAGAGCTGCCCAAAGAATTACTTTTGCAGCTGGCACGGTGAAGAAAGAAGAATGGATCCAGCTAATAAAAGGGAAATTACCTAGTGAAGAAAAACACAGCAAAAAAACACCCTGACTGTTGTCTGTCTAAACAGCTTTTGTTCTCTTGCCTCCTATAAAAGATTTATACTTTCAGTCTTGATTTCTGAAGACTGTACAGACAAGGCCAGCCTTATGCACATTCTGTCCTCCTTCAGCATCCCATCAGTGTAAAAATCCACTCCATTCAAATTCCTAAATAAGCAGTAGCAGGTGCCAGCAAAAACAGCCCAGTTTTTTCCCTCCAACCCACTAGAAAAGCTTTCCCAAATCTTCATTTTTATTCAGCCAGAGTTAGGGCTACACCTGATCATTGTCTTGCAATTTCTCTGATCTTCTGTCCAGAGATCCGTAAAAGCTCCACGTACTGAGCATATCAGGGCTTTCTGCTGCTTATGCATCCTTGTGCTTTTACTTAAACATTAATCTCCATTTCTCCAACCCGTCTCTCACTCACAGAGGCAATGGCAGCCTGGAAACCACTGCCTGGGGTGATTGTGCAACCAGTGCCTGATTCACCTGGCTCAAAGCAATTCACTGTAGAAGGTAAAATTTCCAAAATATCATGGACAAAGTACTTTTAATACTGTTTTTCTCCACATGTTATCTTCTATTGTACTGCTCTGCTTGCTAATGTAGACCTTTGTGACTATATCAATGCCATATTGTTAAATCACTGGCAAAGATCAACCCAAGAATCCCATTACTCAGGTTCTTTGATTATGCCATACAGCATTCAGTAGAAATCCTGCTATTAATGCATGATGCTATAATCTGTGGCCAGGACATAATCATATTCAAATTTATACAGAACACTGTATTGCCTTCAAGTAAGAAAAGTTAATTTATACTCCACCAACCTTTTGGTTATGCATGTGTGTGCACTCAGTTGCTCGAGGCTCCAGGTAAATGATGCAGTCTAGACTTCAGGTAGTTCATTAGATCAATATTCTATCTCATTACATGAATGGAATTTGCAGTGTCCTCCAAAGCCCAATTTCATTTCTTTCACCTCTCAAATTAAACACTACCTTAAAGGTTTAGTTGATGGATTACTCCGTTTTATCTGATGATGGTCTTCAAGGCACATGTGGCAGTATATCTTATCCTATTAGTAAAGATCATTAGCTACAGCATAATTACCTCTCTATGACACATAATAGTTTCATCTATTATTATCGTTCCTGTCCTGTAATTCAATTTCATGATTATGGTTTAACAAATCAAGGGGCACGGCAAACAATATATTTTAGCCATCATTTAAAGTAAAGTCAAGTTGCTGACAAGATACATAGGGTGGTGCTACAAGACATTTCACCATTTGACTCTTTTTGGTTTACAGAAAATTTCTCAATTCAATTCTCTCCCATTTCTTAACATAGAAAAATATTGAATCAGAAAAAAAAAAAAAAAAAAGCTAGGTTATGCCTTCACTGCATTTAGTGCCTCAGATTTCTTTAAGAGAGCATCTGTAATTTGCTAGGGGCTTTCCTAGCATTGAGGATAGCCCTAGTTTCTAGGAGATCAGGATTATGAAATTATGACACTATATAGGAGTTGCCACTATAAGATTTGCCTGGAGGACATATATTCCAAATAAATAACTTTTCACAGAATCACAGAATGGTGGGGGTTGGAAGGGACCTCTGGAGAGGTTCAACCCCCTTGTCAAAGCAGGGTCACCTAGAGCAGGTTACACAGAAACATGACCAAGTGGGTTTGAAAGTCTCCAGAGAAGGAGACGCCACAAACTCTCTGGGCAGCCTATTCCAGTGCTCTGTCACTGAAGTTTTTCTCAACACTCTCTAACTAACTTGAGGCTTACAGGAGAAAACTCCTCAAAAATATGTCATAAGGAGAGAGAATACTAAATCAAGGGTAGTACTCTTGCCCTTGGGCCAGTATATATCAGGAAAAATATACTTCCTACACTGACTTTAAAATGTATATATGGAATACTCGCTGTGGACTTACACATGCATATAGCCAGTGAGACTGAGATCTGCTTGCCTCTATAACTTACGAGAGATTTCACCAGCAACAGTGTTTTCCTGTAATTCTAAGGATCATATTGCAGCCATTTCTCCCAGGCCATCAACTTTTCTCATTCCTTAAGGAGCAGACCATTAAACCATTTCCCTCTCTCTTACTTACTCGGTTTCATTGAATAATTATTCTTGGTTCCAAAAGCTGTAATGGATGCTTTATCTCCTCTCCAGTGACCATTCACCAGAAAATATGACACATAATTAAGAACTCTGGGGGAAAAAGAGAAAGATGAATTATTCCCTTTATGTAGATTATTTTAAATTAATTTTATATTAATATGAATTAATGTGATTTAATACTAATTACCAGAGAGACATTAATTCTAATATACCTAAGTAAACCCTGGTATGAACAATGGCCAGTGATTACTGGTTGTCTGTACTACTACCCAAAACTGAGTTATGTTGTTATTTGGGAGTGAAGTGGCAATAACTGTAACCAAGCAGATGGGAAGGTTCATGATAAGAGATGAAAGCTCTTAAAGTTGTTGAGGAGTAACTATGGAACTTTGTTGAGTTCTACTTGAGTCTTGTATTAGCAGGTATTATCACTACCCTCCTGGATGCATTCATCTTTTCCTCTTATATCCATGCTTTAGGAAAGTTCAGCTGAATAGTGAGAATTGCAAATAAATTCTTAGATTTATGATTCAATTCTTGAAAAGCATTTTTTCAGGCCTTTGGAAAGCTATTTATTAGGAGCTTTTGCAGCAAGGCAATTAGGAATGCTAGGTTTACTACGAAACCTTTACATTTCAATACCACACATGCTGATTTGCAAACATATGTGACAAAGTATGACTAGATTTACTAAAACTGTCAGAAAACTTGGGCGTGGTTCCTACACTTTGGTACTTTCCTGCCACCTCATTTCCTTAGCCTGCTGGGGAGCCTGGTCTTGGTGATGGAGAGCCCTTCATCATGTAAGCAGTACGAAGGCAGTAAGTGCAAAATTTCCCATGTCCTGATTTCTGGGAGCATGTTGTGCAAGCAACCTCAGAACTTCAGGTTCTAGAATTATGGAACAAGTTGCTTTGTAAACCTAGGATTCCCAGGGCTTTCATCAATTTAATTTAAAAATAACCTTCCAGATATGTTGTCACAGAGTCTTGCTCCAAGAGGAACTTTAGGACAGTCCCCTCAACAGATGACTATAAGGAGAACCCTATTTTTGCCCAGGAATCTATTGTCTTTCTTAGATACCTGACAATTATGAGGGCATTTTCTCTAAACTAAACAAAACTTTTAAATATCAATTACCTCCACAAATCAGAAGTGTCTCTTCTGCCGGTGACTGTACTGCCTTCATCACCCTTAGGGCTCTCAGTAGGATTCCTATGTTTCTAACCAAGAATCCTAGACAGTACTAATATTTTCTGATATATGATTATTCTGTGCATGTGCAATAAGTCTTTTCCTTTGGGGTTACATTAGACTTCCTGTGCTTGAGTAGCTCCAGGTGCTACAGTAAAACTGGTTATTCTCATACTAATAAATGGTAACAGAAAATAGATCCTCAAGGCCAAGCCATTTCTGATGTTAGCCAGTTCCCTACATTCAAGGATGGATAACTTCAACCTTGTTAAAAATGGACTCTTGCAATCATTTCACTGAAGCTGCACTGTGAGATGGGGTGAACTGAAGAAATGGAAACACTCTCATTTAACAAGAGAGAACTGAACAACTTTTTGCAAAATAAAATAAATTGTGAGGTTCAGCTTCACATTAGCAACATGTCAGATAATTACAGTGTCAGATAATAAAAAGAGAGTTATTATTCCTATTCAGTAAGTGTAAGTTAGTCTTAGCAATATTGCTAAAAGACACTATCATGGATAGTTTTCAATACTCAAATATCAAGGTATAAAAACAATCAGATATCTCATGTGAGTCAACTATAGACAGACAGTTGCCTGGAACAGGGTATCAGAGTTTCCGGTCATAGAAGCTGGAAAATAGCTGGTTGCTCTCTGATTCAGACATTACCTGCAATAGAAACACCTCTGTTTTCTTTTTCTGCCTTTAGGGCAGGAGCAGAATGAACCAATTCAGCAATATCACTTACAGATAGGCTGGCCAAGTTTAGCAAAGGTCATTGGGTGGTGGAGCCTGTAGGATGAATACATATTGCTGTTTGCATTCTATCTAAGTCTTTTTTATATCTGATTCAGGGCTTTGGCCCAAGTCTATAGCCTAGGTAAGAGGATTTTTCTGGAGGCAAAGTCTTGGCAACCTTGTATGGCTCTGCAGAATGGGAAGTCACTGGAGCTTCTGTGTAAGTGCTTATTTGTAGGTATAAGGTTTTTTATGTTTAGTTCTATCTGCCTTCTTGTTTCAGGAGCAGTATTAGCTAGTGCTGAGACTGAAAAAAGAGAAGATCTTCCTGAATACTTTCTCTCTAATGAAAGATCACAGGAGTTGTGGGAGATCTTATGACCTCTACTGGAAACTGGTCTTCTCTACTGTTCTTGTTTCTCTGTTCTCACTTTTCCCCATCTTCATCTCCTAGGGCTCTTGAGCAAAGACAAGATATGAAAGAAAAAAAGGCAGTGTTCTCTTACTGTTACCTTAAAGAGTGTTGATAATTACCTCCAGCTGAAAGGCCAAATGCTCTTATAAGCAGAGGGAAATGAAATGTTGGAGTTCAGTGTGGAAGAGAAGGCAGAAGTCCAGGAGCAGTGGAACAGACACTCTGTACCAGCTTGAAGCATCAGTAAGTTCGGTGGGTCCCAGTGCACTGATCTTAACTTCTCATATCAGAAGATTTATTCCTTAGGAGATTGAAAATGCCTAACAAATTGTTTTGACAGGAGTAACTCTCTCTGGTTTGTATTTTAGAGAAGACACAGCGTTTAAGCCACAAACTGTGCCTTCATGCTGAAAAATCAAGGGATAACTTTTTGATATTGCTTGAAGGAGTTTTTATTCCCAAAAATTAAATGAGAAAACATTTTGCCCACAACCTTCTGTGTAGGCCCTAACCTAAATGAATGGATGTCTACTGAGAGTAGCATGGATTTGTGGCTCTCACTGTGGAGAGCTTAATGTTTTAGCAGTTTCCAGTAGTCTGAAAAGTCATCTTGCACTGTGTGGCTACAAGCTGCCTTTGAAGAATCTGTCTGCTGTAGTATTTGTTGTATTTTGTGGCATGCTTAGCTCAGAGATCTTATTTGAGTGAGCTTATACTGTGGTTGAGAGTCAGGCTTTGTGTGGCAGCTTTTGATTGAGAAATATTTCACCTAATTCATCTGTGTTAAGGATGGCAAAAAATCAAACCCTCCCATGCACCCTTTATAAATCATCCTGGCGAACACACTAGTAAATGTGTTATCAAAAATGCAACACCTATTACTGTGAATTCCAAACAGCCAATGCTGAAAGTCAGATCTGAACCTGTGGGGAAGGTATAAATTGATTAGACTTTTTGAGAAGCTATAAATTACAGGAAAGCAAGAAGAGCATCTTTAAAGGGTTGACAACAAAGAAAAGAAAGATGATTGAACACAGAAACACTGGGCCAAATCACAAATAGCTTGTTTCCAGGAGAACAAGGGTAGTGAAAACTTTGCTAGCTTTGAAAATGGAACATGAGGAAGAGAAAAAGATCTTAGTAGATTAGAAATAAGGCAAAGAAGAAAGATAAAACCCTTGACAATATAAAGCCCTTAATACAGCATACTAGAAAAATGATAAGGAAAAATGAGTCATTATCATGAGTGGATATTTAGTGGTACAGAATGACAATTAATACCACTATGCAGCTTTATTAAGGTGCTCTCTGCAGCACCTCACCATCCACATCTTCTATAAAAACTGAAATATAAATTTAATTTTGAACCTCTGAAAAAAATCTGTTTGACTATGAGATCCATGGATATGTTTGCAATAGATTTTACTTTAATGTCCTGCTATGGTCACCTTTTATCATCTCGGCAAGCCTGCAGAACCAAGGAATGATAATGTACTATGCAATAAAAATGCAAGAGAATTTGCTAGGTGTGAAAAGGCTCCAGATGGAGTGATGAAGAGAGTTATAGAGGCGTTTTGTGTAAGTAACATGATGACCCACCTTGGCTGGAAGACCCAGTTCTCAGTGGCTCAAAGAGCACAGCTAGTTAGGAAATGATATAAAAGAGGAGGTACACAGAGGAGGTGCTCTAGGAAATGTAGTAGAGGAGTGTTAGATATGCTCTGGTTGTATAAACCAGACTTAAGGACAGGTTTGTACATATCCCTGTCCAGCAAACCTTTGTTTGCCTAATACACCACTTTGAGGATACTGCTATTATTTCTTTTCAAAGAGATAACTTCTAGCCTTTCAAAGATATTACTGCTTGGCCGCTTTCCTTTATTTCATTAGTGGGAGTATTTGAACAGTGTGCTAGCCTTGGGGGAACATCTAAATAAATGGTTGCAGAGGGATGTATTGTTCTTTCCATGCTCTGAGCTGGTCAGAAATTACATGGAAGTGGTGGTTTCTGTGAGCAACAAGCCACATTTGCAGTAAGCCTCAAATAATAGTATCAGATGAAGTTTTTATGGCTCCATTCTGCACTTTTTTTACACAATATAGTTGAGAATGTGAAACTAAGTTTGGAAGAACTTTTGCATGTATGCATTCTTCACAGTCTTCATACTTGTATCATCTCTGTATTAACATTCCACATAAAATGAAGTTAAAGGTTTTTCAAGTGTATTGAAAAAGTGTATTGAGTAGAACAATTGCTTTTTTTCAGTCCAAATTAACCCTAATAAATCACCAGAACATTCTTCATCAGTCAAGAGTATGCTTCTCACTTTTTCCTTTGAATAAGACATCCCACAAATGGAAGGTCAGGAATGTCTCTGCTGACTCCGTCCGGTATGGAGATAATGATCAGTACTGAACTTTTTAAAAGTAGATGAATGTCACCCTGAGTAAGCTGACATGAGATGCTTGTTCTATGAAAATATTTTGCCTTAGTCTTTATACTTGTTGTTTAAGTGTAAAAGTTTGTATCCGTTCTAGAACTGTGAGAAGCCTCAACTGTAAATTTAATATCATGAGGTATGGTATAATAGGGATCTTAAAAAAAAAAAGCAAATCTGTGCTTTGCTTTACCCTTCCCATTTATTCCTTTGAGATTCTTGATTTAGATACATTCTTGTTCTTTCCTGCAATTTACGGCTCATCCTTATTCCCAAAAGACAAAGTTAATTAACAAAAGAAAATAAAAACAAAGGCCAAAGCCTTTGTTTCTGCTTGCTTTCTACATTAGAGGGCAGTTCTACCTTATCTCTGTATCTTTTATTTATTCAAATATTTTTGGTAAAATTAATTGGGAATTCACTAAAAAAATCTATGTTAACATTTTGGGAGAAGAAAGACCTTAGTTTAGTATACATATGTGCTGTTGCCATGTGTCTGAATTGACATAACTGTTACTTTGAGGGATTATTTGAGGGAAATTAACTTTTTGAGCCCCTTGAAGCTTAATTTTGTGCTACAAAACATGATCCAAAAACTGTAAAGAGGCAAGAATATCTAAAAATCATGACACATAGTAAATTTTTAGTGTAGTCTTCTACATTTATCCCATTTTTGAACTATATTTTTTTTTTAATTGGCACTGAACATTTCTGATCACTTTCCATTACAAGTTTAAGAAAAGTGTTTGAAGTTGTATTACAAGAAAAGTTGTGTGAGGAGGCAGTAAATCCAGTCTAGTAAAGTATGAAGCATCCACCTAAGAATGGAAGATAAAGGATGAAATCAACATCTTTACTGTAACCTAGCTACTTAATTAAAAGTTATTATCATCTACTTGTTGTTGCTTTAACAATGTGTATACATCTCCTTGGTTTTTGAAGGATCTCACAGTCTTTTTCTGCAGAGAGAGTGATACATCAAATTTAAGCAAGATAAGACTAAGAATGTGTAGGATGCACATTTAAGTAGAAAAAGAGCCATTCTGCATCATTATATGGCCTTGATAAGTAACTAGTGGTCATGATGATCCAATGTGTTGTTCAGCATTAAAGGTTTCCCTTTTATTAAAATCTGAAATGACTTTCCAGAATTTCCTTTGATTGCATTTTAAATTTTTAAACCTTAAAACAAAAATGAAATGCTTTAATTTATGTTTTGTTTTTTTTTTTTTTTTCCCCCAGGTTCTGTTTCATAAAGATTTGCTCTTAAGCAGACTGTTCTGTCAGGAATACTGGTCTTTTGCATCCCTGTCTTATCTCTGGAGCTAGGCAATATTAATAAAATGCCTGCTAGGACTACTTAAAGCTCACCCATTAAAACATGAATCCCATAAGACAGGCTGAACCAGATACTGAATATCTGATCTGAATTCCAGCCCTCCTTAGGCATCTTCAATCTGGGAGAGCTTCACCTTTAAGCCTGGACAGAACAGTAAGTAGCATAATAGGCAAATTGATCTGGCAGATCTCTCCAGAAAGCACATTCTCTGTATCTGCTCTCAAAGCCAGGGAAACTACATCTAAATTATTCCTGACAGAAGCTCATTTTCCTCATTAAAAGGGCCCAGGGCTCAGCACCTTCCTCTGGCAACCTAAACTTCTTTATTTTTCTCATCTAATGGATCCTTCTGCAACCTAACCTGGATGCTTCCTGCTCCATCTGAAGCTGTATTTGGGTTGAGTGCAGCCTCTTCAACCTGCTTTCAGTCTTACTGAAAGTCAGCAAATGTAAATGAACTAGTGTCACCTCATACTAGTCCTCCTTCATAATATTAATTTCAGTTGCTTGATTCAGTGCTTGAGGAGCAGGGCAGTAGCAGAGGAGCTAGTGCAAATAGCAGGAGCTCATCTCTCTGTATGTAGCATGACTTTATAGTGGAAACTTTATTGAGGTAAGGCAGGCTTTAGCCTGAGACAGAAGTGATCCACTCTCGCATACACTGCTGATTCTTTCAAGCACTCTCCCAGGAATATTCAACTTGTGTGCTTTAAAGTAGTGTTGCCATTACAGTGTCAGTAACACAAGGAGTGGGAAGTTGATGGATCAGCAGGTGGTAGCTTAACTAAACAATAAACGTTGTCCTTTACTTGTGATGTGGAAGCACTGAAGGACCCCTACAGAATGTTTCTCAGGAAAAATTCTTTAAAGCATCTTATAAGTAGTACCTAACCATGCATCACAGGCTGAAGAGTTTTCTTGGTTGCTTTTTTATTTATCTCTAGAAAAGCCCAAAATGTGCGGTTGTTTTTCATCTTGTCAAGCAGACAGTCCATAGGAGAGATGCTGACAGAATATAAGGCAAGCAACTGCTCATCTCGCACCCATTTTTCTTTCTTGAAACAAAGGAGCTAAATATTCCTCTCCAGTGTAGAACAGATAAGTACCAGGGTGACTGTAGGAAGAATTGTATTGATCTGGTCTCCACACAGTGTGAGAAATGGAAAAGAGCTGATAATTACCTGCCTCATAATTCTAAACATGATGAACCAGGAAGATTGGTCTAAGAAATTGCTTCCCATGAAGTAATGCATCTTTAATTTTCTTTTTCCATCCATCACATAACTGCTTAATGTGTTCTTAATTCTCATCTAATACCATAGAAATAGTCAGCACTACACTCTTCGGTACATAGATCAGTTTGGAAGTCCTTATCTGTTCATATATTCTGCTCCTGTAAGCCTGAGTTGCTCATTAAGTTAAAGATCTTTATTTGAGTAGAAATATACACTGTGTTTCTAACTCAGAGCAGATAGATCCGATTTAAGGACCTATTCATCATTTCCTCCATCCCAGCTCGGCTGTTATCCTTAATGGTGTCAAGTGCTAGATTATCTGAGTAAATCTGCAGAATACCAACCCAGTCATGTGCATTCAAAGAATCTTTCACGTGTCCCTTCATTTTAGTTTCACCAATGTAGGACTGAATTTTGTGAGCTGTACAGAGTTCATGGCTTTTTAATGCAAAAGATTAGTGAATCCATAGAGCTTTTCATGCTGTTTCAGAAGACACAAGAAGCTGACATACTTTATTTGGTTTCAGTCCCTTCACAGAGAGAATACACATCAGAAACTTGGGTGACAGGTTTGAATGACAGATAAGAAGCCAGTAGTTTTGCAATACAGTGGTGGCTGAAGACACTGGTTTGCAGGTCAGGTCCTGGATCCCCAACAATCTCTCTGCTTGACCCAAGGCAATTAATTTTATCTGTCAGCAGTTTTATCTTGTGCATTAAAACATGAATAGTATTCCCTTTGTGTTGCCATTTTAAGTGGTAAAGTCTGTGAGTCAAGGAAGTTGTATTTCATTTGCACAGCTCCTCCTTCAGTTTAGAAGCATGAACAAAAGAGAACTCCAACCTCTTTCACACTTGTTACTGAAACTTCATATGCAACTGATATAACAGTTAGATGTCTCCATTACTCTTATTAGAGATTTGGCGAATAGCTGTATTATATCATCATCATATCTGCAATATAACTGCAGAAAGGTTCAGTGGAAGAGTGTACTCTTCACATAAACGATACTGTGAATTTGATTTTTGAGCACTTATACTCTAATGCTGCAACTTCAAACCATGTAATGATTAGATGTGAAAAGGTGAGAAGGCTTACAGAATTGTACTCTAAAAGCTTATAAAAGTATGGCAAGAAGTATCAGGGAAGGAAATATGGAATGGAAATGAGAGTAAGGGAAGAACTATCTTCTTAGAATGACCTCATTAAAAAAAAAAACTAGTTACATGTTTGCTAAACTCCCGCTGAGATGACATTAAACAAAAGATCCTTTATAACTGGAAGATATTAAAGGATACAAAATAGTAATTCCACATGCCCTTTTCAACATCAGCTGAAACAAATATAATGTATTCCTTTGTAAATACTAGACTTCATGCTATTAATTTCAATGACTGTTTCATAGTTGCCCATCTTTCACCTTGATAATGTAATTATAGTGGTACAAGGTATTCTAATATTCTATGATTCTATGATTCTAAGGTATTCCACATAGATGCAAAGATGCAATTTAACTGTCTCCATGTTTCCTAGTCAGGTTGTACCTTGTAATTGACCTAAGTATTGTATAGTTGTTAATAGTTATCCTATGGGAAGTCTCACTGCTGTATTTGCTAGGATCACATTGTCCCTATCCTAATAGTAAAGTAGAAGAAAAACCCATAACTTCATTGATGGTACAATCTAAACAGACTGCAAAAATTAAAATTGAGTGTGCATTATCAGTGTAAATTCTTAAAGTAATGTCCATTTCTATCACTAGAACACTTATCCACTTATGCTTTACTTGACTACAGGTGTGTTTACGGAGGTTTCCCAACAGGATGCAGTAGATTGGCACATTGGCTAGGGAGTTTATCAGGGTGTAGTCCTGACAAACTGAAAAAAAAAAAAAGGGAAAATAAACTTGTTTCACTTTATTTTATCAGGGTGTAGTTCTCTGGCTAGAGCAGTTGGATTTAGTTTTCTGTTCCTATACACTGACTACCATGTGCTTCCAGCCTTAATAGGTTTTGAAATAAATTAAGAAAAATCATAGGCACCACTTGCCTCCCCTCTCTTGTCTTCCACACATTCCCCAAAGAAAAAAAACAACCCAAAACCCAAACACCCGAGAAGAAGTTAAACTGGTGGAGATATGCCAGAAATCAGATGGTTGGTACTAATTCTGTCTATATATTCCTATATCCTGAATTCTCTCATTAAGGGTTTGATTCTACCTCATGAAGAAGACCAAATTTTGCTCAAATAGTTCCACTGAGCAAGGGTAATTTACATGAGCTCAGAGTCTGCAGAACACAATACTGAACCTGTGGTTCATTTTTTTTACTAGAGCTGGACAGAAATTTCTGGAAGAAACCTTTTTCTGTAGAGAAATGTTGATTCGCCAAAATTAATTCCTTTATATCAGCTTCATATAACACTGTGAGTTTTTTATACTTGTTAAGAATAATATCTGACATCCTAAGAAGAGGCGAAGTCTATCCTAAACAAATTGTAGTTTAGTAATTTAAAGCAGGGGTGTGATCACCAGTCACATAATGCTGGACTCTGAAGCCTGTTTCTCTTACACTCTGCCCGAAATAAAGCCTTATTATTCATACACCTGCAAACATCTACGATTAAAAATACTTTCGTAATCCTAGACAACCTGTTTGACATATATATACTCAAAGGAATACCTATTTTCACCTAAGCCCTCCCTCTATGATTTACTTACATAATTTCTCACCCTTCTCTCACCCAATCACACTTATATGGAAATCTACATTTAATGCTACTCTGGAAGAATCCATACTATCCAGCCTTCATTTTCACCAACCTGAGCTTATAGAGAGTATAAGAAAAGAATATAAAATTAAAATTAGTCCCTAGGCAGGGTCTTTGATTTTAGCCTAGCCTCTGCTTTTCATTTGAAGATGGATGTTTTGATTGAAAACTTGATCTGTGGTGTTGGGTCAGCCATTGTTATGAGCGTTTACTAGTGTCAGAAGAAAAAAATAGTCAAATATTGGGATTTACAAAGGACAATAATGCAGTCGATCACTTCTATAGAATCTTTTGAATACCTAAGCCTCATCCATTCTGGTTTACTCTGAATCCTTTTCTATAATTGCCTTCGAGACAATAGCACAACACTTTTCTTTTTCACTGCTGAACTCTTGATCTACTGTCTTTATTGCGTTTCCTTTTATAAATAATTTTATGGTCAAATACCCAGCTGAAATTTAAATAAAATGAAATCATTACTTCTTTTCACCATTAGCCCAAGATGACATAATAGCATTATGACATGTGAAGGTTAACATTTCTAGTGGCAACTTTCATTTAAACTATCTCAAAGCAAGATGGCATGCATAATTGCTTTGTACCAATAGAGGAAATAACTCCCATTAATCCTGTAGTGAAGGTCATAGAAATATTGCACAGGCTCAGAACAATCACAGAATGAAGACAGAAAAGAACAACTGGGTCGTTTAAGTCATGCACCTGTAGCTACTAGCACAGCCTCAAATGACTATTTACCTAGCCAATGCACAATTTTTTCAGATATAATCCACTAAAAAATGGGAAAAATTTCAGAAGAAATATAAGTGAGGTGAGTCTTTACTAAGAGTTAGAAATGTCTTTAAATTATTTTTAAAAAAACCCTCAAACTACTACGGAGAATTTGGATCTGGTCCTACTATATACCAAAACCTTCTCCATTCCAGCAAAACAATGAACAAAATTCGGATGCAGGGAGAATCAGGCCTTCTATTTTTTAATTATTTTTCATTTTTGCTATTATTAACATATCCTTGTTCCATGCAAAATGCCAAGAGACAATCTATTCTCATGGTACTTCTGGCCCAGTTTTTCAAGCCCAAGAGAATCTGATAGTTTGAAATTCAGTGATTAGATAAAACAAATCAGAACTACATCATTGCTTTTTACTTTGCCATTACAGGTGAAGAACATGAACTTGCACACTATGGATTTTCTTAGTAATTCTTGCTAGGAGATTTCCTTCAGTTTTAGGGATCTTAAGTTGATGTCCCACTCCTAAACCAATAGATTTCCATAGAAGACTCATGCATTTATTATGGTGAGTTGGAACTCATAGAAGGTTTGCAGTATTACGGGAAGATTAATAGACCTCCACTCATCTGTGTTTTTCAAGCATCCTTCTAGGTCAGAAAATTAATTAGAAAGGATTCAGCTTCATCCACATCAGGGAATACAAACTGAGGTGACACACTGTGCCTTTTGAGCAATAGTAGCAATCACAGGAACCATGAATCCCTGCTCCTCGAAGACACATTAAAACCATGGACTGTGCTCCAAAGCTGCTAAGGGAAGAAAAATATTCTATCATATAAGAACATTGTTTTCCAGAGGATTAACTTTGGACTTCATTATGAACTAGCTATTGTCTACTCTCCGTCTCCTCCACACCACTTCCCCTATTCCCTTGCACCCACCTTCCCCCCTCTCCTTTCCACTTTCACTTCCTCATCTTTTCTGAGAGCTAATCCTGTCTCAGCCATATTATGTGCTAAAACAATTATCACCCTTCTGTGCTATTTGCCAGACATCATTCCCTCCATTTTATTTCTGCTGTTTATGATATCTACTTAGACTACATGTTGCTCATTAAAAAAAAGGGCAATTACTGTTTTTGTCCAGTACAAACTTCTACTTACTTTTGCTGTTATCACTGGCTGAGATTGCTCTTACACAAGAGTCTAAAACCCTCTACAAGCTCATTACTTATAAACTCTTTACATGGATATTTTGTACATACTTAGAAACTACACAACCAAACTAGGCACACAAAGGTAAAATGGATAAGTGAGTCACCACAGGTCTTTTGATCAACAGAAAATAATTTGGTGCAAGTTTTTAGTCTGCCCCAATGAAAAGTAAAATGCACAGAATTAATTTACTCTTGTTTCACAATTGTGGTGTTCCAAGATTGCACAGCTATAAGTTACTGTGGCTCCCTTGAAAAGTAGCAGCCCAGGAAGCCATAGTAGCACTATAATTTTTCCCAGACAGCAACTCCTTTAAACATCTTCCCATGACCTGTTTGCTGTTTCTCTCACTGTGTCTTTCACAGTATAGTTTTTGTTTCATTATTGTGATGCAGAAAGCATATCAGTATAGGAAAGTCACAACCTTCGTTGAGTATGCCAAGCCACAAACAGTATTGTGTGAAGGTCAATATCATGTAAACAGATGCTCCAGTATTTGTTTATGTGTTGGGACCATGAAAACTGTAAATGCTATGTAAACAATTAGGATTGATTTAATTATTTTCAGAGGCTTGTTTGTTTGTTTGTTTTCAGTTATTAAGAAATGCTGAAGTCTCTCAAAGCAAATACACAGAACTTCTCAGGAAGTCTCGGCAGAAATGAAATTTCTGAGTAACTTCCAATATGTAATACCTATCTTTTACTAGAACTTGAGAGACTTCCTTCTAAATAAATCAGTTGCTCTTTTTCCTCCCAGCACTCAAAATAGTGAAATTAAGGCTTTTGTACCAACACAGATCAGTCCTGAAGTGGCAGGAGCAACCTTATGACAACAGCTGGAAATATAGGGTGGCCATGAGTGTCATTGGGCACGGAATAAAGATACAACTACACCGACAGGTATCCTACCTAGCTCAGGGCAAGTGCTCGTATCAGCATGGCACACAGCCAAACCAGCTTGTGTCCCAAAAGCAAATTCATTGAATTGGACTGCAGATAAAGATCATTCTACTCTGACCAAAACTAAGCTTTTGCAAAGTCTTCCTTTTTTTTCTTTCTCTTCTTGTGAAGACATGTCCATTTGTAAAGTCGTGTGATGATTAAGAAAATTGATCCTGCTGTAAACTATCTTGTTGAAAACAAAGAAAGTTAACTTTCAGCCAGATGAGTCTTTGATCTCATCCATCACGTGCCACAAAATCATCATACCAGCACAAGGCAAAACAGCAGAAATGCAAGCCCTTGACTGGAGAGGAGGAGCAGTCTTCACTTTCACTAGGAACTGACATTTATGTCATTTTGAAGTGATATAGTGCAGGACATAACCAGTTTTCATTACCTACACAGGTTACCATTCCACAGCCATGATTGTTTCTACAGTTAACGATGAGACACAGAGGTTAATATGAGTACGGTTTTATACCTCCGTACCCAGTAGAAGTGATAGATCTTCCAAACCATGTTCCAGCTACCAAGACTGTAAGATCAGGGTTAGAAATTAGCCAGTGTGTCTCAGTTCTTCCAGAAAGATGGAGACAAAATGACTTTAGGATGAGGCCTGACACTTTTAGGAGGACAGTTTTACCCTAAGGTTGCTGCTGAAGCAGTTGCCTAGGTGAAGCATCCTTACTCCCAGATGAACCAAACCATTGCTTTTCTGCACAAGATGCAAATAGTCTTTTACATGGGGATGAAAAAAGGGGAAGTGGTATACCATTACTTCAGCATGGATTTGATCATGACTCTGTAGCTCTGTAGGAAATTATGTTCTGAAATAATCTACAGTAGGATTCCAGCAACTTTCTGAAATGGATTTATTTTCAGTTTATATTTTTGAAGATCAGTAATCAGTTGCTTAGTATTAGGCTGGAAGGATATATCAGGTGATGTTTCTCAGTAGCATTTCTTGATTCCCATATTGATTGTTACTTTGTCTAATAACAGATCTGGGGAAAAAATGTCCTTCTGACTGGGTCTACAAGAATACTGGAAGACAGGGCTAGTACTTAAAATGACCATAATGGAATTGGTCTGAAATACCTGAGGTGCAGTTCCATAGAGAAACATACAAAATATTTTATGTATTCGGGAAGAATCAGCTGTCCCTATATAAAAAGTCAAAAGACTTGACCATATCCTTCTTCAAAGGAAAGGAAAAGGTCTGACCAGGAATCAAACTGGCTATCTAAGTGGGAGTGGTGCGTGTGAATGAATTTGTCCAACATCCCTCATCTGGAATATCAAGGAACTAATGAATATACTTATGCTTTAATTACAGGCATGGAGTAAGTGTATAGAGTCCAAAGGAGAACAGTGAGAAGAGTAAAATGATCTAGAAAATACTTGATCTAAGGAGTACCTTGGGAGCTTCTTTTAATGTAGACAAGAGGTGACCAAGGAAGATATTATAGCTTACCCTTAAATATGCAAGATGTTGTTGCAAAGAGGAAGAGAATAAGCTATTTACAAGGTCCACTGATTATTTCATAATTGTAGGTCCTTCTCTGTAACACCTCTTGTATTTAGCATGGTCCTATCTGCTCTATCATTTAACAAAAATGTAAGATGTTTTCAGGGCAGTGCCATACAGTTCTTTAGGTCTCTACACCCTTACAGCTATTGATGGTAATAAAGCTGGGTTTCACTATATCATTTCGATTAGTCATATTAAAGCTGTGTTGTAGGGCAAAACATCCATATTTATGCTGTATTTAACTTTCTATTAATAATAAATTCAGGTGAAATCGTTTTGTTATTAATATTGATCATTGCTCCAATTGAAAGCCCAGATGTCAAGGTTTCCTTTAACATGCTCAGTTATATTTAATAGTCCTGTTGATGAGTGAGAGCCTAATGAAGGCTAACAGATGGTCTATTTAATATTGCTGTAGGATTTGAAGCACTTGCCAAAACAGATACACAAAAGGATTTGACAGCCTGGTAGCTGAAAACCTTTAATTACAGATACTTCAGCTCCTAGGGGTTTCTGTGAGGCTAACATAACAGCACAGCTTTAGGATAGGTCAGCATGGCAGGGAAAGGCTTTGTGGAGTCAGACAGTGAGTGCTGGTAAAACTATTTGCTGAACATTAATAAACCGGGCTTGGTGCGAGCGATTTAGAGAGAGAAGCCTAGACAGAGAGAGGAAAAGAAGTGACAGTGATTTCTCTGCCTCTAAGAACAGTTTGCCCTTTGTCTGAAATACCACCTCTTGAAGACTGTCATCATCTGCTGAGCAGGTAGGTGGGGAGAAAGCATGTAGCCAGCGCAGAGCTTTACTTATACCTGAGTTCTAGCTGGGACTTCCGTTCACTTACTACTCTTCGGGAAAACAAATTACAAGCTAAAAATTGCTGAAGTTTTAAAACTCTGTCATTGAAGGAGAGCACAAATTTATTCGGGACAAAAGAATACACATAAAACACAGAAATGTATGATTTCTAAAAACTTTTTTGATTTGTTGATCTGAGTTTGAGAAGAAAGAAGCTTTCAGAGATTTTCTGTGACTTTCCCCTGGCTCTATATGGAACAGTTGCCCCCTGGTTTTCTGGCATAAATTCACACTACTTCCAAAATGAAATAAGGCATAATTAACAGTTGCATTCTGATTTGTCTGAATTGATTTCTAGGCAATTGCTTAGAAATTGAATCAATTCCTTCAGAGATAATAGGTGTTTTTACTGCCCTTACTGTCTCTGGTAGATCTGTCTGTAACTAAAGGTATTGATTCTTTCTGGGTGGTGCTACTCTGTGGGGTTGTTCATATATAATTCCAGGCATCTGCTCACTACTTGTTTTGTGCAATATTTTTTAGAAAAAAAGAAAACGTTGATATGTGCACAGACAGAGATGTAGGCAGATTTCGAGACTTCTTGATTATGGAAGGATGGTTTCCTCTCACCACCATGCCCCATGGTAGACCCAATCACAGAGACCATCCTTGCATGGAGGAATAAATATTTTCATGGAGAAAATGGAAACAAAGAAACAAAAACAAGCAGGAAGTGAGATTCCCTAAACAAACCTGCAAACTAAGTTAGGAGAACAGAATGGGGAACCCTATTCTGATTTCCATGCATAGAGCAAAGTGCCACCTGGCTAGTAACAAATTTTGCCAGTCCCCACAACGTTGACAGCCACAGATTTCACAATCCAGTGTGCTGAAAAAAATCTATGAACCTTTCAGAATTCAGAAACCGCATAAACAATTGCCAAAGGTATGTGTGGAAATTTCCACAGGGGACAATCCCTCTTTTTCTCCACATCTGTCTGGGGTTAGTCCCTTTTCCACATGTTGCCCTTCTGTTGGCAGATCATGAATTATCTTGTGTAAAACCAGCTGCTTCTCATTATTCCAGATAATGCTGAAGCCTGACATTTTTACTGCCTTATGCAAGAATATGCATTTTTGGCTTCATCCAAACAGTAACTGAAAATGAGAAGGCACTGAACACTAGTCTGAAGGAGAGAGTGTACTGGCATTTGGCCCCAGCCTCCCAGGCAAATGAAGCAAAAGTAAAGAAACAAGCTAGAATTCACTGCAATCTTGATCCAGTAACTGTTGAAGTAACCAGAAAAGTTTCGATTGGATTCAATAGGCCTCAAGAGGGAAACCACCTCCCTGATGGGCATAGAAGTGGAAAGGAACAGCAGCACAACATCCTAGAAAGAGATACAGTCAGGAAAATAGTAACACAGGCTGCCAAATTTGAAGGTAATTGGAAGAGAATCATTAATTACAAAGGCTGTGAAATCAGACAACTCTTTCATCATTGAACTCAGTTAAACCTGATAAGCAATGGCTAGATGGTGGGGATGTTTTGAAGCTAAATATATTTTTAATGTGATATGCATCTTCTTTGATGTAGACATTGTCATTAAATGTTCACTTGTTTAATTATTATTTACTTCGTACAGAACTTTGGGACTTACGAAGATGAAAGAGGCTATTGTTTGTTTATTGTTTTGTGAGTGACAATGCTAGGGCTGACTCCTAAACTAGTCCACAAGTTACAGAGTAAGACCTCAAGCCATTCTAATATAGACAATATTCTTGGAAAAATCAGCTTTGATGAAAATGCATATACACAAAGGATATTCCATAATTAGAGGAGGTACAAAGCATTGAATGTGCCAGTAAAGTCAATTAAACACTAATTACTATTGGATTTAGTTCTGCCATTGCATGATAAATTGCTCAAGTAAAAGTATCTTCTCCACACAGAGGTGCCAAGTTCACCCCTGCTGATGTTGCAGATGTTTTTTCAACTACCCCTCTGATTCTAGTTGAGATAAAAATGCAAAACTTTCCCTTGTTGTAGGCAGCAGTGTGAAAAACTCATTACCTAATATAATCTTTATAGGTAGTTTTCTTTGTGTGGTTACACGACAATCCCTCACTATCCACATTTCTAGGCTGTGCTAACGATTTCACACCCTCTTTTCTCAGGAGGCAGAAGATCTTACTGCAACGTGCAGTTGACATATGGTTAGTGTCTAGCCCTTTGCTATCATTTAGGTGATGGAGAGCTTTGGAAACCTCTTGACTTCGTATCAATCTCAATATGTTCCATCAGGAATTCTGCAGAGGACTGTGATTCAGCTTTTTAAACATTTCCAGGAAGTTCATCATTCACTGCCACTTTTCTCCTTACCTTTCAGTGTTAACAAGTTTCCATATGCTGTTCCCATATGCCATGTGGCTTTCATAAAATCTCAGGCAGTAACTTCTCCAAAAGCTCAGATACCTTTGTGGTAGTGTTTTAACAGCATATTCATCCAAAGCATGATGTTAAAGTGAAAAACATCCATTTCACTGGCTCTGATGTGATTTGGAATGGTCTCTAATAGAATCTAATTTCAAAGATTTTAAGATGGGGAGAGACTAGTATGATCTTTTAGAACAATTTCTGCTCGAGTCACTCAGTTTTCCCTCATCCAGTCTCCCTCTATATTAAAACTATAAAAATTGTATTTTAGAATGGAAAACTTCAACTGATGTTAGCACAAATGTTCTTCCATCTTTCAGACCTCAGCTTCTTTAAGCATGTCCATGACAGTAACTTCAAATTTGGTGTTGTTTTTACTGAAATACTCTTAGACTGGCATCAGTCTGATCAATCTGTATCCTACAGTCCCAGCTTAAAACCCAAATGGTGGCCTCATAGTGCAGATGCACAAGAGAAAATGTTTAAATGTCTTTAGAGAGATAGAAGCCATGTGTAAGTGGTTTCTTGAATTTAGTGCCCCAATCCCTCATCACCCAGCCTGATTTTCCATTGCCATATCAGAATACAGCAAGTGACCTCCCTCCCTTCACAGGGCGACTTGGCTTTGTCACCTCATTTGCTTTCATTTCTCTCTTTTCCTGAAGTCTTTATTTCACACAGTCTCCCTTTTCAAAAGAGGCCGAGATACTTTTTGAAACTTGTGATTACAGACTAAGATAGACAAACTTCTCTGTTTCTCTGAACCTTTGGCTAAGGGAAAATGCCTTCATTTCTCCTAGGCATTTTTATTTGTAGCTGACAGTGCTCCTGCCCCTCCAGTGTGTGCTGTCTCTGCTCAGTGATGGGGTGAGGGCTGGAGAAAGGACCTGTTCAGGAATCCCAGACAAATAACATTTATTATTGCTCACCTTGGATGGCGTTGAAACACAAATCTTCCAGCACTGCACCAAAGTGAGCAGTTTGAACCCAGCCACACAAGCAGAAGCATCTCATTTATTACTTATTTAGATAATTATCACTGCAGTGCAGTAGAAATGATAACTCCATGGGATGAATGATTTAACTTCAGTGCAAGCTCATTAGTCACAAAGGAACAGGCTGCTCACGTTACACCCCACAGACATAGAATCATAGAATGTTTTTGGCTGAAAGGGACCTCTAGAGGTCATCTAGTCCAACCTCCCTACACAGTAGGGACATCTACCTAGGTCAGGTTGCTC
>JAVSBS010024270.1:0-54175 GCA_033124195.1 Coracias cyanogaster
AGCGTTTATTAATGGTAACATTTACACCCGGTCTTTCTAGTGTTACTCTCTCAATGTTAGGGGTTGTGGCAAAGCAAGTCATTATACAAATGATGATATCAGCTGAAGGTTTTACAAAGAATATCTATCTTCACAGCAATACAGTTTTTTTTCTGCTGTCTTTTATTCTGCTATTATTATTGTGATAAAGAAATTGCAGTTTTTTTGATTGTAGGCCTAAAAGCAAGGGGTGTCTTAATTTAAGAATAAAATGTGGTATACAAGAGCAACCTGCTGTTTCACTGTCAGTGCCACTGACTCTGCTGTGCCTGAATGCACAGGAGGAATTTGGGAGTTGGTTTTAGCAGCGCGGGGAGCTGGGTGTGCGGGACCCAGGCAGGCAGGAGGATGGGCAGCCGGCCCAAGTGCCTGACCCAGATCGTCTCCGTTTCGTGTCAGCAGATCGCTAATCCATTATACTTACCAAAATGTTTCCAGACCTGTAAATCTTTTCAGCAAAATTAAATGACAATGATATAAGTATTTCAGAGATATTTTAATTCATCATCTTTTAAAGACTGTTTCAGCTAAATCTGTCCTTCTGTAATTTTTGGTTGAGTCAATAGCGAAATTTTATGTGGGGCAAGGGAGGGAAGACTGGCGTAAAGGGGCTGCAAGCGCCAGGTTTCGTTCCACCTCATGATCATCAGATACTAGAGATTTGTGGATATTGTTTGAAGATAAAAATACCAATGCAAATGTATTAATTTAAGAAACTGAGCAATGGAATGTATGATTGGTAAAGCGGTATCATCAGCCCCATTTAGTGTTCCCTTCTGCACTCCCGTCTTACGTAACGCCACTGGGTAAATTCAGCTCTGCAGAATTTGGCCTTCGGTAAATATTTTTAAATCTATTTATAGTCTGTTGAAATGATAGCACAAAATTGTTATAACAGAAATGCTTTCTGCAACTTCAAGTGTCATCTACTTATTTTGGTCACCAAAGCAATTCTGAGCATGACTTTACTCCTCTTAGCTAGCAAAGCTAACGTGTTGTTAGTGATGGGGCTGACGATGCTGTGTAAACCGAAGAGATTGCAGCTTGGGTGCTTTGACGGGGGCTTCAGCCCTGGCAGTCAAATTAAATGATGGTTTTATTTTTATCTCTGAGGAGCAATAAACATAGCCCTACAATATCATTTTAAAGTTAATTTTCAGTAGAGATCTTCACTCTCCCATTGAAGCATACGGTTATCTGGCAGTAATTGTTTTCCCTGCATGGCTTCTTTTTCGAAGGCCTAAGGGCTATTTATGATAAAACTGTCAAATTCTGTATCCTCCCTTTTACAGATCGCTCTTGGCCAGGACGTAATTTTAAGTCCTGCCAGTGGGTGTTACATAGCTGTGCAGCCTCAGGTGAAGAACCGGGGAGGAACCGTGACTCAGAGGTGATGAGTAGGATTCATCTACCTTCACTCAGATGTCCAACTTTGAGATGCCTCTGCCTGAAGTGGTTGTTCTGGCACTATTTATAGGCACTGAAGGAAAGTAGGCGCCTGCCAAGGGTGACTCACCTCTGCCTGCACCATAGGTCATGGGGTGGCACTGGATGGGGACCTGGCTCCTCCACAACTGACATATGTCTTTACAGACACACCAAGACTTAAATTTCCCCCTACTCATTACACTGTGTAGAGAACTGCAGAAGAAACTGGCAGCTGCATGTTGGCAGAGGCCACCTTTGAAGCTGGAGTCTGGGGCTGGCTCACTGTTTCTGCCCACCTGTTTTCAACAGAAGCCAGAGCCTGCCGTGATCTTTAATCCCCATTTCCTATGGCTGTAGCTTGGATCTGAGAAGGTTAGAGAGGGAAATGTGCACTCAGGTAGCTGGTTGTCTTACATACCCCTTTAAGTAAGTCTATATTAGAGGTATGAAAATCTAACTTCTGAATGGTACTGCCTTTGGAAGAGGGACCATGTGTTTTATCCTTGATGCTTTCAAATATTATACAGTATGTAAGATAAAAGTAGCTAGTGAAAACATCAGATATTAGAAATTTTTATCTCTGTTTCTAGTTTTGTTATGTGGCAATACAGGTATGTGCAGCTATACTTCCAAGCGTTTAATCTTCACAACAGATTGAGCCGAGTTGTTCTGCCAAGTTGGAAATTGTTATCTATATATCCATCATCAAAACTTTAGTGGCTCTTCATGAAACTTTTAAATGTTTTTGTTTCTAATTCTGCATTCTGATATTATTGCAATTTGTCATGCACCTTCATTGTCTACATAATGCTAAAAATGAGGGGGTTTTGAACAGTCAGATGCAAAGTTATGTCTAGTTCAGATTAAATTCCCATCTTTTGCTTGCTACTGTTTTTTAGTTGTTCATTTTAGTTAAAGTATTGAAATTTTTAATGACATGTATTTTAGAGGCTTTCTGCTGTCTCCAAGGCTTTAGCAGAACGAGTTGTTAACACTAAATCCTTGATTCTGCGAGGAGTGGTTATTGCAGAGGAATTACTCCAACAGGGCTGTGCAAGTGGTTTGTTTTGCTTTGTTTTTTCCCTACTTGGGGATTAATCTTTGCAGTGTATTAGAAGTATCCCAAAGAAGCAGTTCATAATGTTTATGATGTCATTTCTCTAAATGAGTTTTTTTTGGTAATCATTATTTGAACCATTAACACTTAACTTGAGAGACTGTATAGAAGTGCTGCAAATGATAAAATTGCACAATAACTTGAGCATTAAATATTTTAATTGAAAGCCCAGATACTGTTGTGCTCCAACTTGGTCCCATTAAGGACACTTTTGATGCTGACATCACCCGAAGTGTGGATCTCTGCAGCGTGAAGTTCTGCATTGCCCTGTGGCAGGCCTTTTAGTTTAAGGCCAGTTTTAGGAAGCAGACTTGCTACTGAAATGGCATTTTCTGCAAATAATGCTCATTAACAAAGTCACGTGGTTCTCTTATGGGTATAATGGTGTGAATGCAATTTTCTTAATTTACAGGTCAGCACATCCTGTTCTTACTCTGAGGAAAGCTTTTGCCCTGTGGCAGTTAGTGTAGAGAGAAGGGAGGAGAACCCTGCCCTCCGACCCGAATAGAGCAGCCCTGGCGTCGAGGCTTGGAGTGGCACAATACAAGTTTTACGGGTATATTTTTCATGAGGCACTTTTCCATGCAAAGGGAAATGCTGCACTGCAGCATTGGTGCAGTTCTCTGGTGTTGTGTGTCTTGGGCTGGAGAGGAGAGAGGATTTGGTTTGGGATTTGCTCTTGAGGCTAATTCCTTGCTGCCTTCTGGATGTTTGTGCTTCAGTATCCCACCATTTTCCTCCAGGCTCTTCACTGCTGTGTAGTTTCGAGGGATACTGACCCTGTGGCAGGGTGTTTGTGAATTAAAGACACCTCATTTCTGATGGGCTCTGTTATATTGTAGTGTTCCAGAGGAACCCATTGGTGAAAGGCCACTGAAATCTCATCAGTCCCACCAGAGCTGGTGCAGGAGCAGAGGGCCGCCCAGTGACACTGTGCTTTGGACTTGCCCAATGCCTGGACATGTCCTGGGCAGCCCTAGGCTCAGGTGGGCTGTTGGCTTCTCAGTGTAGTCCTGCCTGCTCAAAGTCAGGGTTACCCTCTGTGCAGCCTGCAACTACTGGGTGCATGGAATATGTTCAGTTAACAGCTGTGCTTCGTTATAAAGTTGAATAATTCCTTAACTCACTAAAGGACATATGAGGTACCATATTGTTAATTGTTAGAGTGACAACTTAAAATATAGGAAACACAGCAGTGTGCAGGATACTGCTCAGGCATGCTCTTTTCACCCTATTTTAATAGTTACTGCTTTGGAAATAAACATCTATTTGAATGATTCATTTTTTTTCAGGCTACAAAAAGTGATGTATTGAATGGCTTTCTTAAAATGTAATTACTGGTGTTGGAGACGAAGCCCCAAAAGAGTCAGCTCTGTCAGACCCATGGCTAAATAAGCATACTTTACATGTGTAATCTTCTGGTACTAGCAATGTTATCTCAAGTCAAAGCTGCACTAATTAACTTGGTGAGCTAAGTTTGTACTTAATATCTTTCTGTAAAACTGAATTGTTCTGGTTCTGAGCTTTACTGGTGATCACGTCTGGGATCATCAAATGGAAGCTACAGGTGAAGCTCAGTGAAGTTTACAGAGTGGCTGTAGGATGTTTTTGGGTTTTGTGTGGGCTGCTTCTGCTCTCTAATTGTTCTTTGCAGGTGAAATTAAAAGAGATCTGTAATGAAAATGTTCTGGTTTTGAGTAGTGTCATCTTGAGTTGATGGGTAGTACTGATGTATCTCCTTTGGTGACAAAAGTATGCTATGGAAAACCAGGGTAACTAAGGAGGCTGTGAGGGTGAGCCAGTGGTGGAAAAAGAGTGATTCCTACACTGTGTGCAGAAGCAACATAATGGATCTAAACTAGTGTTTGGGTTTTATTTTTCTAATTTCAATGACTAAAAGCCTTTCCTCCCCAGTTGTACTGCTCATCTGGACTTTCAGGGCAGGTTCTACAACTGCGCATACTGGCCATCATGATTCTTTATTTATTCACTGGAGGAATTAAGTGGAGCAAGTGCTCATTGTTTTCCTCCATGCTGATTCAGCCCGGCGAGATTAAGTGAGGGAGGATCGGCTGGGCAGAGATTTCCGTTGGCGGGGCTCTGGATTGCCGGTTATTAGATGACCCACATACATTGGGCTCCTGTTGTGACGTGATTTTTTCAGCTCTTCGGTGGAAACCGATGGTGCACAAAGCTCCCTTTGAGATGTGGGTAGATGAAAGGAGATGAAACAGCTGGTTTGGTTTTATCCCATTCAGGTCAGATTTTTTGTAGTCAATGTGCAGCATTAATAATAAAACCAGCTGCTGTATACCAGAAAACTTGGCATAAAAGGGACATAATTACTGAGGGGGCTTGTACTGTCATTTTACCTATACTTACTTCAAAGCAGAGATCTTAGTTTTAAGATCGGGAATGATGAATGGCTATGGCATTACTATTAAAGTATTTGCATTGATTATTTTTGTGTTTGAAAGGGGGAGGCGGAGATCATCCTTGATCCTGGAGTGTCATACAGACATACTTGAAAGCACACATAAAAACCACCTAATATCACAGAGATAAATGGTTGTTAATTAACTTGTAGCTCTTGAGCTTTTCGTAGGAAAAGGAGCAGCCTCGTGCAGTCAAGAGTCCTCAAAACCCAGGAAGGTGTAAAGTCCATAGTGGAGAGAGAAAGACAGGCGTGGTGGGTAGAAGGAGGAGGGACTGGCTATGGAATAAAATGACAACCCCAAGCCAGTGCAATGGCCAGACCCTACTTTCCTTACAGCTCTCCAGCTAGTAGCCTGCTGCAGATAGTAACAAAAACTTGAAGGGTCACTGCCACCACTTGTGCTAGGGTTATTTTTTTCATGGAAAGCATAGTAAATTTGGCAGTTGAGGACAGTTACTTATGATGCACAGAGGAATCTGGATTCATGTGTGTCAATTAGTGAAGCCTGATGCAAATCAAGATGTGATGGTAGATAATTTTTAAACCAAGTATGTTTAGCTTAATCCTGTCCTGAGTGATGTCTGTGCAGGTTTACCAAACTTACTCTTTTTTTTTTCTGGGTTGCAAACAGATATCCTTCTGCAGTGAGCTATTTAGGATAAATCCTTCAACTGAAGCCTGGGAATTTTACATTGAGTCACAAAAATCATTATATCACTGACTCTATGTATAAGCTTCATAACCACCTGATTCGTGAAAATGCCTGACTTCCAGTTCTTTGACTTCAGTAAATTTCTGTTATAGCCTATGCATTCTTATTTGGGAATTCAGTATCTCAGAGTTCAGGAAGAGGTGACAGTCATACCTGACCTTGCTCACAATGAGTATTGAGATCACCTATAAAGTTTTCTGCGCTAGTTGCTTACATGTATACATCCTGCAGATAAGCTTCAGCTTCCTCAAACGATGTTCTGCCACAGGAAAGAGAGGAAACAGAAACAACTTCAGGGAGTCTCACCAAAACTCCTAGTTAAGGAATTAACTTCTTTAGGTTTTCACTCTCATCTTTATTTTTTTTTTTTTTAATTGCCTGTGAAAAACTTCATATGAACTATAATGAATGTCCCAGTATTTTCTAACTACTGAAATGTTATCTTGTGTAGCCAAGCATGGAAGCAAACGTCTACTTTTTCTTGAGATAGGAAGTCATAAGGACAGCCAGAAATCCGGAGTGCTTTTGGGATCAAATTCTCTTGTTATTTTAGGAACATCTTGAACTCTGGTTCCTTCTGTCTGTAATACCACCCTACCTTGTGCCAGGTGATGGCAGAGCTCCTCTAAGGTGTTGAACTGCTTTTCATGCCTGATGGTGGAATTGAAAACAATATGATGTTTTAAAAAAGACCTGGTATCACCTAAACAACACCAGAGAGGTATTTGATGTAGATTTTAAACTTAATTTAAAATGATGCTTGGCCTTGCCTGAGTTTGGTTTGTATTTTGTATCACAGCAAAGACCAGTAATTACAAGAGATTTTTAAAAGCTTTTTCATATGAAGCATGCAAACGATCTATTAAAACTATTCCTTGTATTATTTACCTTTAATACAGATGATTGATATGAAATACAAACCGAACATTATCATTTGTATATTATGGTTGTTACCTGACCCATGTGTTAACTCCATGGATGTTTTGTGGCTGTCTGTGCTTCATTCTGCAGCAGCACTAATGAAACCCAAGAGGTTTCTTCCACAGCAGCTTGGGGACGTGCAGCTGGGAGCAGGGGACCTGCTGAGCTGATGCAGGGAGGGATGCGCAGGACACCTGGAGAACAAGAGGCATTATCTACCTGAATGTGGGAAGTGCTGTTCCCATATTGATGAAGCAAACTCGAGATTGTTAATAATCTGCATATTATGTGAGGGAAGATAGGGTTGGCCTGTTTTCTAGGTAGCTTCAGTGCCAGCTGATGTTTCATGTTGCTGGTTTCCTACATCTGCTAATAGACAATTTCAAGTTATAACTTGAAAAATCTCTTTATTTGTAGATGGGTAATATGAGATATATAACTGTGTAATGCTCGCAAGGGGGTATGTGGGGAAGGTATATGTGTGTTTATGGATATAGAATAAATACTTATGCTAGCAACACCAACTCAATTTCAAGTATAACAGAAAAAGTTCACCGGTGTCTTAGTATTGACTGTGAAATTATTGTGGAAAGACTTTTCACGTATCGTATATGACCTATTAGCCCTAAATGCAAACTGTCCAGCTTATTATGTATCAAGGGAGGAAGGAGGGAAGGACAAGCACAGTGAAGTTTCTTGGGCTTCAGGAGTGAAGAAGCAGGGTCTTTCACCGGCTGAGGAGAGGCTGCCTTGCAAAATTGGATGCAGATAGGTCCTAGCCATGGTTTGGAGTAAAAGGATAGATTTTAACCTACATTGCTTGTACAGTTTGCTGCTTTGAAAATTAGGAGTGATGTTTTCCACTTTTTTTCCTTATGCTTTCCTCCGTTTCTTTTTCTTAAATCTCCCTCTCTCATTAATCATTGCTGAGCAGAAATTGTCCTCTAAAATCAGAACAATGAAAAAATAAACTTTCACCTGAATGGCTTTTAAAAATAATTTTCTTTATTTCTCATTCACAACCACGAAGGTGTATTCCGTTTGGTGGCTGAATGCTTTTAATCACTGCATAGTGCTAAAGAGTTGATTTAACCTCTAGAAGGACTTTAACAGTAGTTTAAGTAATTTTTATTTTAGGGAGGTATTCTTTCAAGAAAGCAACAGTGATGACGTAGAGTAAGATTAAAAAATTGTGAGGCTGTTCTCACCAACTTTAATACTCCAAGTTAAGAATATTTAATGGTTTCTACTCTAAGGGAATTATTTGTCAGCTGGATAGATTTCTGAAAATGTTTTCAGGGAAATATCTATCCAAAACACCAAGTGAGTAGACTGTAATAGAAGAGTGATTATACTATAAACACACATTGGTAGTGCTGGGGATCAGTGACTGTTAGAAAGTGTAACTACTTTCATTAGTTAAAATTCCTCAAAAATTGGCACATTTTTGCTTTATTCAGCCACATGAGTTAACTTTATTTGTTTTATGGGATCATTACAAGGGACGCAAGCAAAACTTGTTCCACTGGTCATTTATTCTATCATATTTCTGAGTGTTTGTATATTTACAGCTGAGTGGTGGTTTGAAGTCTGTCGGTTTGATGGAGGAGACAGCGTGCTTACCTGGTGGTCAGGCTGCAGACTTTGAACATCTTGGAAACCTGGAAAGCTGCACTGGCCTCTTAGATGCCTGTTGTGTACACTCTCCTGATCTGATGAAAGCAAAGCTGCATGAGTGTTACCCTAAAGAAAAAGAAAATAATAGTAGTATTTTATGTATCGTTGGATCTAATCTCATTTGCTGGACTCTGCTGCATTTAACAAAAGGACCATTCTGTACAGTGCTACTTTGTTTTTCTACTATCTGTTGATTATTTAAGTCAGAAATTTGCATGGGTAACAGCAGTAAGACTGTTTTCTAAGCATCAGCCAGATTCTTGGTTTTTTGGACTCTTAACATCCAGTAAAACACTGAGCCACACCTTAGCAACAGTTACCTCCATCCCTCTGTGGCTTAATTACAAGAGGGAAGTGAGGAGACACGTATGCTTGGGTACCCAATGTGTGCTGCAGATTCCTGCTGACGTCTGTGTTGTCTGGGGTGATGATGTTACCCTGACAACCAGGAACATCCCTGTTTTCAGGGCTGGTCTCTGCATCTCTTTGGATTTTATGGACATAACTATTTTTGTGCACCAGTTTTGTCTTGCACACTCTGCAAACTGGACATCTACAAACTGCCCCAGCAGAACAACAAAGAGCTCTCCATCTAGGAAGACAGATGACAGGCTGCCTCCCCACATGTGTATCACATTTGCCTGCCAGATCCTGACTCCTTTGTACTTTCTTCAAGCCATTTCTTATAATACAGCCTTCCTTCAGTTCTGCAGAATGTACTGATCTCAATTAAAGCCAGTTCCTGTGTTTTTTTCTTCCTTGTTGAATCTTTGTAATTTATTAATTTTTCATCTGTCTAATGGTCTCACATGGCTGGAGCAATGAACAGAGTCACCTGTTTATTCTCTTGGAGCAGTCAAAAATAATGGAAAATAGAACCAGTGTGGGAAATAATTTAACATTGCACGTCCTTAAGGAAATCACAAGCCTTTGTAACTGTAATAAGCACGTGAATTTTCTACAGAAACTATTTATTTGAAAACATCTCTGCGGACATCAACTTGGATTTGATTTCTTACTGAGTCTCGTCTTACTAGTGTGGAGTGAGAACATTAATTACCTGATAAAATTATTTCTTTCATAGAACAGATTACTTTAGATTCATGGAACTGTGTCCTGCAGACCAGTGTCTAGAGAGCTGTGTGTTACATTTCTTATTTTAACAGTTATTGGTTTATTGTCAGAGCATTTTGGCCAATGTGTTTTCTTGGTTGTCTTTATTCTAGAAATTGAACATAAGATCGTAAAAAAGCCCAAAACACTTGTGGGGAAATTTTGTAGGTTAAAGGAATGCTTAATACGTGACAGAAATCTGAATACTGGTTCTTTGAAAATGGCATTCCTTATTCAAGACCATTTAATGACTTCTAGCTGAAATATGCATCATCTATGAACAATTTTCCTTGTCTCCAGATGCCAAAGTGCCAACACTGTAAATTGAATGTGAGGCCATGTTTTTCATGGCTCACACGTTCCAACTAGGAAGAGCAGCTCTGCAACTGGAGTTTATCTAACAGGTCGAACAATGTATGAGCCAGAAACACCCCAGTTCCTGCTTTCAGTTTGTGTTGTGTTTTGCATTGCAAAGAGCTGCAAATGAGTAGAAAAGTAATTTTAATCCCTAAAGCAACCAGAGTTGATGTGGATGTCACATGCAGAGCATGTCTATTAAGAAGGGGTGGTTTCTCGTAGCTGCTTTTCTGAACATCAGCACACTGTTAAGACCATGAGACAGTTTTCCTGTGGTTAGGAGCAAACCTTCACAAATAAGGTGAGACTTGCTAACTATGAATTGAAGAAATCGGTTTCTTTTCCCCCCAGAATATATTAAAATAATTCCTTCTTCTGTTTTCTTAGATGAAACTGCTTATCAAAAGATGTTCAGATGTCAGCAATCATCTCACTCCTTACATGGATCTAAAATGCTACTGGAGCTATCACTATTCACCTTTGCAGTTCTGAATTTTCTCTCATGTACAATAGTTCCTCATTTTGAGAAGCTGGGCTTTAGCAGCTAATTGGTGTACAGCTGTATTGCTGAGATCTTCAGGCAGGTATAGTGCAACAGACACTGAATTTATGGTAGTAATAGAAGAAGTGTTTTTTATTGAGGTTTAAAGTCATTAGGTCAAAACCACTTCACTTGGGATTGCAGAAAGGGACTTCACTGTTAATGTTTTTATGAAATAGGGTTTGGATTGACCAAGAGACATTGTTCAGCCTCTTCCTTTTCTTGGCTGGAATCAGCTGCGTATATATCTTTAGGGTGATTTATAGGGACTTTAGATGGCCACCAAACAGGGCACAGATGGAGCTTTCTAGACCTCTGCCATTCCTTGTTCAGTAACTCCAGACTGTCTTTATAGCTGCTGAGTTAAGGTATTGTGCACAGAGCTGATAGCCAGGTTTTACATGGAGTCTAGCAAAGGTGAACAATGGGGAAGGATTATTTGGGTACTTGCAGACTAAAAACCTGTTTGTATTTCCAAAATGTGGTGATTGGCTGTTGTGCAATTGCATGGAATTAGTAATGTGTTCTCCAGAAAATCAGTTGTTGCCCATTCTGTAGTTTTGTGTGCGATTGCTTCTTTTCATACTGAAACATTAAGAAAACAAGTAACAGGCTGAGAATTAATAAAATGCCACAAAATTTAGGATACAAACAACCCCTTATGTCCATTAAATTTCCTGTTTGATGAAAGCAGATTAATAGAGATCTCTTTCAGAATCAGGTTTGTTGTGTTTGTTTTTTTTTTTTGAGCAGAAAGACCCTGCTCTATCCAGTTTTCCTTTGAGGTCAGGAATACTTATTTTTCCATTTATCCATGAAACATTACCAAAAAATGGAGTATAATTCTGCATTTTAATTTAATTTTGTGAACATGCCTCCTGTTTTCTGCCATTACTCATTCTTCTTCTCCTTTCCTCTCCTTCATTTTGTATGTGAAACCTGTAATTGTAAGTAATTTTTTTTCCTATATGAAAGAGGCACTTAAGCCCCAGTAAATTCACTGGGTTTTGCACAGGGCTGTTTATTCTTACTGACATGAACAGGAAATGCACTTGTGTGTCTTAGGAGATTAGATCTCCATATTTTTTTATGACAGCTCTCCATCATGTTTTATTTATCATAAATAAATGAATCATTTCAAGACTACCAGTGTTAGTTATACGTTTTTACTTGTACATTTCCATAGATGGGACGCTTGAGAACATGGGAAAGATTTCTTTCGTTTTCAACAGAAGGTAGAAATCTACTGTCCTTTTTTTTTTTTTATTCAGTATGACGTATCACACCAGAGCTAGTGACATGTGGGCAGAAATTAAATACAGCTCAGCCTCCAAACACTATCTACATTCTTGAATTTGTGAGTGTATAATTGTAAGTTAGTTTCCCAGCTCTACAGGTTTTGTGGCTCAGTGATTTTAAATCTGGAACCCAAGGGGGAAAAACCCTTCATATTTTTTATTTTGTTTCAGAGTTGTCTGAAGTGATCTGGGTCTTACTGCTGTAGTTGTAGGCTAACAGTGCCCTACCAGCTCACCACACTGAGTGTCTTGCAGCTTTGGCCATCACACTCCAGCTGTGAAGCTGAAGTTCATAGTTGCCACATCTTTGTTCCCCTGTCTGAAGTACTCAACCTGAATGCAAGATGGCTTTGGAATTCTGTCAGTGAGTGCTGCAGTTAGTAGACCCATGATTCTAGCAGGAATGGAGACCAAGATACAAGACCAGTTGTCTGTCAATGGCACTTTCATTTCAATACAGGCATTGGAGAGTCAAGGCCTCTTCTTGATTTTAACGGCCTCCCCTTGCTGTAAGAAAAGTTGTGTCAGTGATTCAGAAAGTAGTGCTTTCTTTTCTTGGGAGCTGGTGGGTTGTTGATGGTGGGTGACCTGGGAAGAAGAAAAAAAAGGAGTGAGATAGCTTTAAAGTCTCCACCATCACCAAAGGTTTAATTTGAGATCTCTAAGTACAGCCCTTGTGCGAAAGGCCAGGAAATAAGGAAGGTGATTTCCTGCCCCCCCCACCTTAAAAACATTAAGTTTTACTTTGATAATTAACTCTCCCTGCAGTTCTCTGTAAGGAAACAATTGAGCTATTATTGGCAAGATTAGCTGAAAAATGCAAATATGTGGGAGTTTGGTTTCTGGTTCTTTTCTGTTTTTTTTTTTTTTTCTATGGCTGTACCTTCACAAGTCACAGGTTTTTGCATATGTTGGTCTGTGTAGGCACAGCATAGGCAATGGCTTCTGTGGTACTTGCTTTTAATTGCTATACAGTGAACCGCACAATAATAATCTTGAATATTTAATTTAATAAAATGTTGTGATGATTGCATTGTGGGTTTTTTTGAGATTTCTGAAGTATTGTTTACTACTTTATTTAGGATAGGCTGTGGCATACCTTGCAGCTGGAGACTTGTACTGTGGTAGGTGGTATAGGGAATCATCAGGAGCCTCATGGAGGAAGACTTGGTGGTGAGGAGGAAGACTTGGTGCTAGAGATCTCTTAGCGAGGTAGATTACTCAGGTGGAGTATCAGAGCTCTTTTGTGAAAGCAGTTAGGTTTTCATATCACTGTAGTTGTACCGTGGCGATTTACTTGGGCACAGCCCTTGGTGTACAGTTCTGCACGATGCTGGGTCATCTTCAATCATAGCAGTACAGGAGCATCTCTTATGGGGGTTGGAGCACACTCTCCTAAAAGTCTGATTCTGTGTTATATGAGTACGTCCGCTGTGGTTGCCACTAAAGCCAACAGCAGAATAGTTTTGTAAGCGTTGCTTTGCGTGCAGTATTTCTTTTTATCTTCAGAAATAAATTTGTTCATAACGTGTGATAAAAATGCTGAGCTGAAGGTATCCAGCAGTGACAGTTCATACTTGTGTCACAGTCTTCACATCCACGCTCTTCAGAAGAGCGTCTGGTGCTCTGCTCTGATTGATGTAACATAACAAAACCAGTTGCTGCTGTTACAGTGAAGCTGCCTGTAATTTTGTTAGAAATCTTGATCTTTATCTTCCCTCTTACATTTTTCATTGTTTATTGAGAAACACTGCCTGCCCAACCTGTGTGGGCTGTCCCAGGATCCCAGGGGAGTATCCAGCAGCTGGGAGTAGCTGCACCAGCGTGGTCTTGGGGCAGCCCTTTGCTCGGGGTGTGCGGCTCTGGCACACCTTGTACGCGGCTGAGCAAGGCTGAGGCTGTTGAGGAAGATCCCTCTGTCCGTCCAAGGAGCTGATGGGCTGTGCCCTCACTGTTTGCTTGCCGGGCAGGGCTGAAGACCCGCTGCAGCTGAGGATTTTCTTGTTTCACATGGTGTCAATTTGTTGGCACCTGTGAAGCCATTCCCTTGAGATTCAGTGTATCTTTTTGTGTTATTTTTTCCTGCCAAATTATATGTTAAATGCATATGTACTGATGTGGGTAGTGGAGAACAGAGCATGTGTATGCATATGTCAGACATGTTTTCTTACTATTTTTGGCAGTATGTTTTTTCTGCCTGAAATGACAAGTTTTGTATAGCTCTGTCTCCATTGCTACCACTCCAGCTTCTTTCTTTTTCTGTTCATAGATTTTTAAAGCTAGAAAGCAACCTTAGGTCCTCTAGGCTGTTTGCTTGTATCACATAGGTCATAGAATTTCATCCAATTATTTCTAACTTCATTAAAATATAACTATTCAGAATGCCTCTGGTCCTGTTTAAAGAATTCTAGATAATCTTTCTGCTTCCCTCTTTCTTGCTTGCTTATCTTTCATGTTCAGTAAGTTTCTTCTGGTTAAAATTTTTGCTTTTTTATGTCACATCTCTTTTTTTTATCTCATTGTGATTTTTCACTTAGTACCGATTTCTCTCTGGTTTTGTATACACTCTCCGGTAGGATTGTTTATGGATCAGAAGAAAGGTTTTAGCATTGTTGCTTTAAGTGAACTCCCAACTGCTCATACTGCTGCTCCCGGTAGTTAATAGTTGCTTGGCTGAAATAAGTGACTGTAGCTTTGCTTGATCACCTAATTGTGCTTAAAGTATACAAAGGAATTCATATTTAGGGTATGTAAATGTTACCTTGAAATCCTGGGGAAAAAAAATTGACCTAAATGGGCAGTTGATGCTTCCAAGCCCTCTGATGAGACTGACTGCAAAGAGGGACGGCGAGTTAGTCATTCTGAGCTCCTGGGAAAACAAACAAGCAAACAAAATCCAGGTGCCAAGTGGTGCTGGGGTTGTATGTGTGGATGTTGCCTCCAGTTGTGTCCCCAGACACAGTGCATGGCGGTTCTGTGAGACAGCAGTGCTTGGGCACAACTTGTGAAGTTGCTTGACTTGTCTATGCAGTTACTGCAGTAATTAAATGTCAAGTATCAGATGTTTTCTGTACATGGTATCTCCTGCTTCTGAGGGTGATGAGAACCCTGCCCCAGAATATGACTTCTCCTGTGTTTTCTTATGAGCACAGCATTGACAGAAATTTCTGGGCTCTACTCCTTCTTACCTGGGTCTGTTCAGGTGCTCTTCACACTCTCAGAAATACCAGATGGTGATTAAAGTGTATTTCCCATTCCGTGCTTTGTATAAGATGTCTCAGCACTTAGGAATGTTCATTCATGGTTGGGCTCTGGATGGAATTGCTGGGAACCATTATCACTAGAGCACTGGTGAAGGCAGGCATGGAGTCAGCTGGCAGCCAAGTGCAGCCTCCGGAGAGCCAGGTCAGTAGCAACTTTATGTTTGGCATTACATTTTATGAAGACTTTCCACTGAACGGAGTCTGTAGGACTTGACACGAAGGTCTGACTGTAGATGAATGCAGTCTGTTGTTGGTTGTGGGCATTAGACCCTCATGGTGTATATCATGTGAAAATGTATATTAAAACTGATAGAAGGATGCAGCCCAGAGCTACAGTCTGAATATTCTTTATGTTATGTTATGCTTATGTTCAGTGGCTTATGGTATAAAAGTGTGGCCATTTGGGAAACAACATGTCTTGGTCTTCATTCTCCAAGACAGGAGACTTCAGGTATGTGAACAATCTTGTATGGACTGACATATTAGTAATTTTGGCTGGAGTTTTTATTTTAATGCTGCGTTTTGTAGAGGAAAATAGTACAAATAGTTGGCTGTTACCAGGGAGTATAATAAATGCTACTGAACAGCTGCTGGAAACTTTGAGCTTTTTTGGTGTTTTTTCTTTGTCTTTTAAAAAAAAAGGTGCACTATCGGTTTGGGTCTGGATTGGAACCAGTGACCAAGTGCCAAAATACTCAGTATCTGATTAACTGCTCCTGTGTGTCATTCAGTCACCTATGAAATGACTTTCAGTGTGACAGAAGTTTACAAGTTAGAAAATAGAAAACATTTCACTTTGGTTGTTTTCATAGTTGCTGAGTTTTGCTAGGAGTGGCAGTGCAAGGGATACCCATGAAATGAATCCACATGGGTGTTAGGAGCACTCACTTTGTATTCCAATCTTACTCAAGTGGGAACAAAAAAAAGTGCTAGCACTTGTTACTCTATGTGTAATGATGTAATGCTCTATTTAGCTCATGTGGTTATTTTTTTAAAAGTAATTTTCTTTCACCAATTGCTTGGTTCTGTTTTGCAGCTCAGGATACTGGTGACCACAGTAGACAAAGCAGAAGATTTTACCTCTCATAAATTTGTTGTACAGGCTTAAAAATTATTAAATGTTAAGTGAAGCCTTTGCTAAAACATTTTTAAAGTACATTTTTCCAGTGTAATCAACCATTGTGTATCCTGTTATTTCGCTTAGAGGGTATTGAGAAGAGTAACTCCCAAATTGCTCTGTAGTCCTGATCCTCAACTTAAGTCCTGGAGGCAAATCTTAAAAATTTGCTCACACCGGCTACTGTCGTAAGCTGCTGTCACCCTTTGGAATGACTGACTGGCATCCGCAGTTTGCAGTCAGGGCTTTGCTCTCTAAGAAAATGTGAGACTCAGGTCCAGAACTAAGTTTAGTCTGAGTGACCGTAATGCAGCTCAGAGCACATGTAGGTCCTTTTTTCACAGGAACTTGGGAGATGTAAATAAGGTTGTCATGAGTCAATGCAGTTTTTTAATATAGTTAAATTCCACACCAGGCTGTCGAGAAGAGTTAACTGTGAAGTTTTGGAATGTTTTTCTCAGTGCCTAGCCAGCCTGGTAAATTATGAGATTGCATCTGTTTCCATTTAAACCACAACAGAATGATTTTTACATTAAAACTTTTGTGAACATGACTCAAGTGTATAGCTAACAATGCAAATCCACGAGAATTGTGGTTGCCCAGGGAAGCTGTGGATGCTCCATCCCTGGAGGTGTTCAAGGCCAGGTTGGATGGGGCCTTGAGCAGCCTGGTCTAGTAGGAGATGTCCCTGCCCATGGCAGGGGCATTGGAACTAGATGATCTTTAAGGTTCCTTCCAATCCAAACCATGCTATGATTCTAAGAGAAATAATTCAATCGGTTTTGTTTTGTTTGGGTTTTTTTTTCAGACCTTCCTAATTTGGTGACCTAAACTTGAGATTCTGGGGGGTAAACTTGTCATTTCTAGATTCTTGAATGGTGAACCCCTCAGACCAGTAATTTTACTGTTACTCTTTCCATGTGTACCTCAAGTGAGCTCATTCAAGAGCAAGCATGTTTTTAGCCTGAACCAAAAGATATTTGAACTTGGTTCTTTCAATATCTGAATACAACTCAATATCATTTCAATACTTTAATAAGATTATCTTTGTTTACTTTATGGTGCATCTTCAGAGGGAAGTTTGTTCTGTGAAAGGCAGTAAGAGGATGGCTCTTATCCCTCAGTTCTTTCATACTGAAGAGTCATCTGGGATTTTGCTTTAAAATTGTTTATTCTCTGTGAAACTGTCATGGCTCTGTTTCAAATACTCAAAATATTTACATTTCGGGATTTTTAAATTTTGGACTTTTAAATACAGACCTTGCTTCCTAAAGCCTACTCTGCAGAGGCTTTAAGTCTAATAGAAAATTTCATTTTAGCTATCATTTATCACTCCAAAGCCTTTGGGGAAAATATGTCACACCGTTTCCTTGCCAAGTGCAGTAGCTTCAATGAAGAGGAAACACTCCCTTGGGATTGTTATGAAAGATATTTATTACTCTTGAAAATGAACTTTTAAATATTTCAGGGAGTTGCTGACAGGAATAAGTTTGTTTCTTAGATACCTTGCCATTACCTGTAAATACAACACTCTCTGAGGCCTTCCCAAGTTACAGTGTCTTCTGGGATCCACCACAGCAGAGGACTGAATTTTTCTTGATCCAGAGTTTTTGATTATACATGATGGAAGAGTTGGTGACTGGTTGGCTTTGTCTTTTCATGGGTTGTCTCCAGCCTTATATGATAATTGTCGATGACCACTGAAATATGCAGTACCAACTTTCCATTGGTACATCAGTGAGAGAGAAAGAAAGTGTATCTTACCACACGTGGCTTGTACACATCTCAGTACTGGCGTTATAAATAAAATAATAGGATTCAAGGTACAGCATTAGGCTTGCCTTTGCTTGAAGTGACGGGCATTCAACGTCATGTCCTGCCCAGTCAGGTAGGCAGGGCTTGTCATTGCAGCACTGCTGGAGTGTTTCTGTGATGGAGCATCTTTCAGCTCCCTGTATTCAGGATGGGTTAAATGAATTGTGCATGCCTGCGCCTTCATAACGTATCAGCTTCCCTGTAAAACCGAACTCCGCCTTTAGTCTCAGGCAGAACTCTTATTGCAGTCACCTTTTGTTTTAACTAAGCCTCTCCTGGGGCGCGGCCCAAGCAGGGAGAGTGAACAGTTCCTGCTGTAACAAAGAAATTATAATTTCTTCTGGTCTTATGCTAAACAGGCTCTGTTCTGGCAAGAGCTCATGCCCCAACGCCAGATAGGTATCGGCTCTCTGCTGAACCTCTGTGGTCTGAGCCATATTTCAATGGATAGCAAGAAAAATGAGGCTCAAATAGATACATTTGTTTAACCCCAGGCATAACAGACAGCGTGGCACAAACTTACAGAACATGCTATCTTGATTTTATCTTTTTGCTAGCTATTTGTTTTCTATTTCTAGTAGGCATAGGTCACAGTGGCTAGAGACTTTCATGGAGACCTTTTGCAGTTGAGTTTGTCTTCTGAGGATCTGCATGTTTGTAGTAGGCAGGAGAATTTCAGGTGCCTCAGCCGGCAGGTGTTGCTGCTCACCTCCCCGTACTGAATTTCATCTACCCGCATCCCTGCAGCTCGCATCGCCCCAAGCACCGAGGCTGGAGAGATGCCCAATCGTTTGCAGCTCCTTTTGTGCATTTCCTTTTCTTGAAAGAGCTCTGTGAAACTGAGCTGAAAAGCTTCTATCAGAGAAAATAAATACTTCCAAGTGACTTCTGAGCATATAATCAACCTATGTAATATTTTGACTGTATTAATGATGCCTGCTTCTTTCAATTATTTCTGATAATCCTTAGTTTCTTTGATTTTTTTTTTCTTGTGTTTCATAGAATAACTCTCAACCCAGTTGAGATCTCTGATGGTTGTTACATTGCAAATAACCTTAGAATACAGGGTGGACCTGATCTAATAGAGGGCATCAGAGAGGAGGCACAAGGCTCTGTCTCCGCTGTGGGAGTTTTCAAAGGATCTGTGGTTCCTGCAGACTTTTAAAGTGATTATACTGTGTCACACTTATGAATGGGGCGCAGAAGCTTCTGCGGGGGGGGTGGTGTTGCTTCCTTAATGAGTATGTTTTCAAAGAAAAATTACATTTCTTTGTCACATGAAAGAAAGTAATGTGTACACAAATGCTAACCATTATTTGGGAAATGGCTCAAACTCAAAAATTCTGGCTGGAAACCATTAGGAAGAAAAACGTTCTTCACCATCAATTAATGCGTTGTTTTTCTTTTCCTTTCATGTTGCTGAGCAGTCCAAGAGATAAGGGGCCAGCTGTAATCCATCTTGTCAGATCAGTTAAGTCACTTCGTGTTATACCGATCATCTGGAAGATGAAAACTCCATTTCACTCTGAGTTTGATTTTTAGATCATATTTTTCAAATTATCTTTCCTTTTACGTAATGTTTTTATACTCCACTTGCACTGATTGAGCATTCTCATTAAAAAATTATGTATTACAGTGCTGCCTTTTATACTACATAGTGTTGAAGAAAAGGTGTAACTACATGTTTGGTGTGATACTTAAAACTAGCAAAGTAGATTCTCGTCATTAATTGCCCTTGCTGTCTTGTGTGCTGCATCTTCATCCCCGACTCTAATTACAGAGGGTGGGTTTTGGTAGGAGATAGCCAGCTCTCCCTGAAGCCAGCCAGCTCAGGCAGTGCCAGTGCTGCAGCCCAGGAGCGACCCAGCATGAAATGCCCTGCGGAGCTAAAGAAGGGCTGCTGGCAGCCAAGCTCTGGTGAACTTCATGGCAACAGTACGAGATACTGGTGCCTTTGCTTGGGGCACACAGTATTGTTTTCATCACCTCCAGCAGAAGGGCTAAATGAAGGCTTTGGGAAACAATGGTTAAGACTTGGCAGTAGCGCCTTCAACTTCTGCACCTCATCTATTGTAGCCCAGAGCCCCTGGTGCTTGTCCCATGGCCTAATTCTGCACAGTTACACCACTGGCAATATTCAGGCGAGCCAGGTGAAATGCTGGTCTTTTCCTTACAGTAGTACCACTACAGGTACTACAGGTCCAAAGGAGAGAAACACGGGCTGAATGTGGATTATGTACCGTAATCTGCTGTATTGGAGGAGTCTCCGTATGTGGCATCCCCCTCTGTCCTTCACTCCAGGTGCTAAGGAAAATGATGGCAGAAGTTAGTGTTAAAGCCAGACTTACTGAAAGCTATTCCAGTATTTTAGCTGTTGTAGACACCTCTGACCAGAGGAAATGGGCGAGAGACCTAGGAGTGATGTGCTATGACATGGAACATTGGCTGGTGAGGAGACCAGTGCCCTCAGATCACTTGTCTTGCTCTCTTAATGTTTGTATTTTATTGAAACAACAGAATCAAATCAAGTAGCACGTTTAAAGGCATGTCTGACATTTCCTACGTACAGCAAAGTATTTTGGGGTGCAGGAAGGTACAGAAAGGAGCTTGATTGGTCATTTTAAAGAGTTATAATCTAGGCATTGAATGCCTTTGCTGAAACCCAGGGGTCCCCCTGCTTGGTGCAGCTCTGGAATGCAGCCCTACTTACACCTGGTGTTCTGTACTCATAAAGTCCCTTTTAAATAATGTTTTACTTTTTTATCAGCCAGACTTGCATACTAACTATCAGAAACAGAATGTGTTTCCCAGAGTTAAACTCACTCGGCTTTTCATGCTACCAGGTTGATTACAGATACTTTTCTCTGGACTACAGGAGATTACTCACCATGTTACATTGCATTGTCTCTGCTGGAAATGCTTACAGTGATTTGTGTCCATAGTCAGGGGAGAAGCTAATTTCAGGGGACCACGTACCATTGGAGCTGGTTCTGCTCTCCAGCGGCTGTACATTAGACCGTTAAAGACACCCAAATGTAGAACAGTTGGAGATCCAAGGCTGGCACACCCTACGTGACACTGGTGGTCTGCTGGGGGATTTGTTGGTGCACAAAAACACTGCGGCTGCTCTGGCAGCGGGGCCGGCTGGCATGGAGGAGCCTCGGCCAGCACCATTGAATCTATTATGATCCAATTCAGGTTGGTCACATCCCAACTGATGGGTGGGCAGAGTTCACTCAGGAGCTGGGCCAGAGATTGACTTGGTAGAGTGCTGCTTGGTTTGGGGCCAGATGCTGCCAGGGACCATCTCCTGCTGTGAGAATGCAGATAATCAGGTCCCTTCTCCCGGGAACATTCCCTGGCACTGCTTCATGTGCTGGGGTAGATGGAGCCTGTGATCCTCGAAGAGTGATTTTATTATCATAAATCTTACGTAGGAGGACAGCTCTCATTTATGAAATAGGTTCGGTCTTGTGTGGGAAGCTATGGAGAGGAAGAAGATGAGAAGAGAGACTTAACCCCTTGATCGCTGATGAGCTTTCTTTATTGAAAGAGGAGATTGAATAAGCTATTTCTAAGTAACATCAGGGAAAAGTTTGCATAGGGTATTCATCAGCTGGGACACACAGTTACTGTTCTGCTGCCTCTGAAGCAGATGCTCAGTAGTTTGTTTGGTTCTCTGTAGTCTGGAAAGAAATGCACTTTGTCCTTCTGTCTGACCATATTTTTTCAACTGGAATTTCAAATGTTAATTTTAAAACAATTCTCCCTTTTCTGTCAAAGATGTTCTTATTTTTATTTGGTTTTACTTTATTATCCCACAGACATAGGGTAGGTACAGGACACAGCCTGTTGCAGTTCTGTTGTTGTTTAGACAGAGATGCCCCCTTGTTTCTCCAACACTGAAGTTACCATACACAACTCTGTAAACAAAAAACATTATGGGCTGCTTATACAATTCCTGAGTAATTGAAGAAGATAGAGACAAGCTCTACCCTCCTCTCAGTCTGGCAGCTTGGGAGTAGTTTTGTATTCCTTTTGCTTTGCTTGGGCTTTATGGTATGAGTTTTTAAGAATAAGTTAAATAAAAAGCCTGTTCTGTTTGCTTTTAGACACATGGTCAGAGTGTCTAAGAGCAAACTTAGAATTGAGAGCAAATTTAATTGTCTTGGATGCCAGCTGCAAAATATTTTAGCTATTGCTGGGTTTCATTTCAGTCTAAACAATTACATAATTTTATTAATATCTATGTACTTGCTTGGTAATCCTGGCAGTATAATTTAATGGGAGTAAATAGTTTATTATTGTGTTTTGAAGTGGTGAGCTTTTTCTCATATATATATATATGTATATGAGTCATTTGTTGAATGCCTTCATTCCTCTTTTTATCCCTCTTCAGTGAGTACATAAATTGTATCTAAGGTTGCATAATCCTTTTCTTGTGGTGAACCCAGTTTAGTACGTCTCTTTGACTTCTGTCTTCTTCAGTTGTCTGAAATGAGACCACAGTTGGTATGTGTTTCTATCACACAAACTCCATGGATGAGATGCGGGCAGGGAGGAGGCTTCCTTAGCAGAAACTCATTCAAACAGAAGCTGGCTGGCTTCTTAGCAGATGTAGTTAATGATGCTATTCATTTTAACTCTGTTTCAGAGAAATATAGTGTGGTTAATCTGTGGTTGGCAGGTTTCTTCTTTTGTAAATCACATCTTCTGAGGCTATTTACATGAGATTTCCTTTTTTTTTTTTTTTACCCCTCTCACCACCTCATTTTTGGGTACAATGTGGAGAAAAAAAGTCTCCATCAAATAGATAACACCTCCCACACCTGCTTCCGAAGCCTAGATCAAAGAACAGAAAAATGAAGATCTCTGCAGAGCTGAAAACCATCAGAGCCAGACGAGCCCTGGAAGTTCAGTTTCCTGCCTTGGAGGACACTTTCTTTGCATTCTGCAGTTGTGGATTTCCTGTACTATTCTTTGCCATGTTTCCTAAAGTTTTATAATATGTGACTGTGGGTCTAGGAAGATAAATTGGTAATACATCCAAACAACGTTATAAAGCTGGCAATGTAAATTGGATTTCCTGGTGTAGTGTCTTTTTTTTTTTAAACTAGGAAAGGAAGGAGATTTCAAACACTTGTGTTTAATTCAGAGAGCATTATATATCTAGCAGAGATATTGTAGTTGAATGTCTTTTAATATAATGGAGAGAAGAGTTTGCCAGATTATTTCATGTTTCACAGAAAACGTTACATCAATGTTACGCGTTTAATCTCAAATTTCTGCCAGATGCATGCCCAAATATTTTAACAAAGCAACTTAATAAACATACCCTTCCAATATTAAAAGGTAAAATCAACCTTTGATGCTCTTGTGTGAATGTACCAAAACATTTAATGCCATTAACCAATTCATGCTCTGAGAAAACTACACTTGTTTTCTTCAGTCTGCAAGTATGAAGGTTAAAAATAATTCCTACCAATTCATGAAACTGGCCATTTTGGGGGCAGGTTGCAGAGCCCTGAGCAGTATATGATGTAATCAGTGTAAAGAGAAGTTCTACTCTTGTGCAATGTGTCAGAAGATTTCCAAATTTTGTAGACCTTACAAATCAATGTGCAAATGTTTTAATTGAGAGCATGCAAACTTGCCTGCCTGTTGGGCATCGCAAGATCACGGGCTCTGAACAGGGTCACTTTTGAGAGTGAATATCCATTTTTGAAGTGAGTTGAAAAACAAGCTTGCAAGTTAGAAATGTCAGGAGAGCATTCCTCTGAACCTCAGAAGAATAAAAGGAATTATGTTTGCAGAATTAGCTATTTTCTAATGTATCTTGAAACTGTTGGATGGGCCTTGAAGTGTTTTTTTTTCTGAGAAAATGTTTATGTCTTGTCTGTACTATTAAAAAGGTTTAGGCATTAGTGTAGAGCAAATTTCTGTGGAGAGATTGCTGTCAAGCAAAGGAAATCATTGTGGTTAATATGCGGTATGTGTTGGCACAGACTGACTTGTTATTAGCAGCCAATGTGTTTGAAAGGTTTTCCATTAGCGTGTGATGCTGCTTTAATGCAGTCGTTAGGCCTCTCAGTAATGACTTTCACAGGTAATAGCAATAACATTTTTTGTGATCCAGTTTCTTTCATGATTGCAGTATGAAATAGTTTCAAAGTTCCAGTAGTACTGCATTTTTGGCATGCTGGTGTCATTTTGAAGTGGTGTGTTAGGTACATTATTCCTAACAGAAATGCCTGTAAAACCTGTATGTGTACAATACTCAACAGAGTGGGATTCTCTTGAAAATCCTAACTACAAACCTGAAATAAAATAGAAAACTTCACTAGAGAGAAATGGCAATATAATTATTTTCTGGTATTCAGAAAGATGCTAAACAGCAGCTGTTAGATTCTGGGTTACTTCAAGGTGTAATTGGAATTTTTTTAAAAAAGGAATTTTTTTATTTAAAGTAAATTTGGATGAGGTCATAAAATAAATTCTTGTTAATGATTTTCACTGGAAGCAACGAAGAGGTGAATTTTTTTTTTTTCTCAAATCAGCTTTCAGTGGAGAGATAATGGCAAATGAAAAGCGTGTAACATAATGAGTGTTGTCAAGATGATGGGAGAGTCTGTCTGGCTGTGTGGGAATGGGATGCTGCTGCCGCTGCCTTCGTGCTTGTGACCGTGGTTTGCTGTGGGATGCTGGGGGTACCACCAGCTGCAAACTGCAAAGTCCTCAAAAGGCAGAGGGCTAAGGAACGTGATAAAAATACTCCAGCTGAATCTTTCAATGCCGTTTGTTTAAAGATAACTTCTCCGTGATTGCTATAGCTTGAATGTGGCTTTTGAGGCTGACCTACTGCTCTGCTGCTTGGTGCTTGCAACCAAAAGACCAGTATATTGATTCTGAGGCAGCGGGGTGTAACAGGTTTTTGGTTGTTGATTTGTACTGCTAGTGCCTAGATGCCGTGCAGTAGGATGACTCCTTGCCTTTAGTAGTTGTGCAAGACTTTTTTTTTTCTGAATTCAGGTATTTTCAGATAGGTAATTTCCTTTACCTTCATGTGTGCTGCTTGGGGCAGGAAGGGATTGGAGGAGAGGCTGATTTTTTAATTTTTCTTTCTCCCAGAATGACACAAGAAATACAGAATGATTTTATTTTTACAGAAAGTGGTATTTGGTTACGCGCCTAAGGGAAAAGAGAAAATCAAATGTTTTGGGAACTGGCAAAGTCTCATTTCAACAACAGCTTCCTTTGTCTTGTTTTCATATAAGTTGTTTGGGTTGGTTTTTTCAGGGAGCATAGTTCACTCTCCTCCTTTGTATACAGATTTCTCTGGTAATTATGAGAGCCTGTCTGTTTGAATTTATCACGTTTTTGGCAACCAAAACAGTTCATCTGCAGACACTGTTTCAGTAAAGAAATGGTGATCACAAAGCATGAGGAGGGAACTAAGGCTCTTTTGCTTCTGAGCAAGCTTCTGAGCCCACAGCCAAATGCTGCATGGAGCAGGACAGTGATCTCCATCAGCCTGGGGACGCAGCTCCCCATAGCCACTGACTGCTTCGTCACCAGCTTGGTCCTATTTCCTCTTCAGTATAAGTGAGAGCATATATGTAAAGCAGCCACTCACTGGTCCAGCTATCAAATCCTGTTACCCCCAAAGCATCGTCCTCCCCCCCCCCAGACCATGCCTCTCTCTTCACCCCAGGCTTTGTTCATGTCATGAGGCTAAAAACAGTGTTTATAACAGAATTTAAAATTAATAAATGTAAGGGGAAACAGCAATTGCTCACTCTGCCAAGAGAAGCCTGTGCAGAGCTGTGCCATGATGGGTACCTCTGCCTCCTCTCTGACCGCCAGGCATCACCAGGGAGAGCAGGAGGCTCCCTGCCCTCCCCCAGGTACCTAATGAGGGCTTCAGGCCCCAGTCTAGCGCTGAGCATTCATATTGCGATGTGAAGCCTGGGCAGACTTCTGCTTGCAAGGCATCCCAAATGCAGTATGTGTAAAAGGCAAGGATACCTCTGCCAGAGCTCATTTTGTCTTTCTCCTCTTTCAATTTCAATTCAGTTTCAATTTTGGAATTAATTAGGAAAAATAAGAAATCACCATAGGTTTTTCAGTAGCTTTCTGTCTCATCAAGACAAGCGAGCAAAATCACAAGTGTAGTAGGTTGGTTCTCTGACTGCCTAACCTGTTGCTCTTACATGGTTATAGAAGCATAGAATCATTGAGGTTGGAAAAGACCTTTAAGATTGAGTCCAACCATTAACTTAAGTCTACTGCTAAGTCATGTTCCTAAGCACCGTATCTACACAACTTTTAAACATCTTCAGGGATGGTGGCTCAACCACTTCCCTGGCCAGCCTGTTCCAGGGCTTGATAGCCCTTACAGTGAAGAAGTTTTTCCTAATACCAATCCTAAACCTCCAATGGGGCAACTTGAGGCCATCTTCTCTTGTTACTTCTGAGAAGAGACTGACCCCCACCTGGCTCCAACCTCCTTTCAGGTAGTTGTAGCAAGTGATAAGGTCTCCCCTGAGCCTCCTTTTCTTCAGACTGAACAACCGCTGTTCCCTCAGCTGGTCCTAATAAGAGTTGTGCTTTAGGCCCTTCACCAGCTTTGTTGCCCTTCTCTGGACACACTCCAGCTCCTAAGTGTCCTTCTTGTATTGAGGTGCCCAAAGCTGAACCCCGTACTCAAGGTGTGGCCTCACCAGTGCTGAGTACAGGAGGATGATCCCTGCTCTAGTCCTGCTGGCCACACTATTTCTGATACAAGGCAGGGTAAATAAGTAGCCCAGGAGGAAACGGAGAGGTTTGGAATAGTTTGATTTTTTTGTTGTTGTTTTTCTTTTTGAAAAGCTGTTTTCCTCTGTGCCTTACTACGATCTGCTTAGAAAAAAGAACTGGAGCTATACTTAGAAAAAAAACCCATTCATGCTAGTTTCCAGCATTTTTAATTTATGTATGTACTTCATGCAAAGTTTTGCTGTCTCAGGATGTTAGTTGTATTGTTCTTGCCAATTTGAATCCATGGCCAGACAACAGGAATTACTAAAAAAGTAGAAGACCAAAGATATATCCTGAGGTTCTGTGAGCAGGTTACATTTCACTTTTGAAATGCGTGTTACTGCAGCCATTGTGTTAATTTTCTTCACATGAAGGTTTGCAAACTCTGTTTGTTTTCCAGGGAGATGATGTTCAGGGAAGCTGAGTGGGGCTGCCAGTTAAGTAAAACCTATCTGTTGACAACTGCTGATGGGTGGAGATAACTCTGGCAGTAGTTGTTAAGGTTGGAATGATCTGAGACTTGTCTTCCTCAGATAACCATTAGGTACAAATAACAACTTTTTTTTAGGTCCTTACCAGCTCTCATTTCTAACAGTTCAGAAAGCAGAGCGAATTAGGTTTAGGAAATGTAAACATGGGTCATCCCCAGCTGCCTTGTGTTACGTGTAGTTAGAAACTAGAGGGTATTGATTTGAAGGCAAACTAAGCGGTTATCAAATTATGAGATGTCCAAAGTGTCATTTTGGTTAAAGAAGTTGTTTTTGGCAAATGTTGTATGCTTCCGTAGACACAGAAGGAAAATGAGAGACATGTTAGTGTTTTTAATAATTTTTAAGGGCGTTGTGTTGGGTAGAGATAGGGGTAATAAAACTAATGGAAATACCATTGGAAGCTGTAGCAGAGCTTCCTTTAATTTTGGCTACCCCAGAATTTCCAATGGTAACAGCTCCCAGTGTGAGAACAGCTTCCAAAACTGTTCAAGCTGGTTCTGAAATAAAGAGCAAGGAAGGATTTCATTTTGCTCATTAAAACCATGGGTTTTGATGTATGAGTAGCCCGTAACAGGGTTTTTCCTTATTTTTTCTCTTTTTCTGTGAAAGTATGTCCCAATTTTTGCCAAGTTTTGAAAGCTCTAAAGCGGTACCTGTCTGGGAGGGAGTACGCAGGCTGCTCAGAGCAAATACTTTGCTTCTTTGGACAAGGTAGGAGATGGGGGGTGAGAAGGACAGACAGAATCTTCCCAGAGCAGACGACTTGGACAGAACATAAGCCTGTGCCTGCTCCCAGGCGTGCAGCCACACCAGGCAGTCTCGACTTTACTTTGATTCATGTGAAGCTGCAGATGAATATACAGAGTTAAACCTGGGAAAAATCCCAGTATGAAGTGTCTTGGCCTCTTTCCTTCAGCTCTCCATGAGACATGGCCTCATTGAGTTGCTTTTCTGGCCCCTGAATTGAGCCGAGGGGAACCGGCACCCTGTCAGGCTCCCGTCTCCCTTCCTCCGCTCGGCAAAAGTAACCTTCGTGCCTGGATTATGAAAATGCATTTTCAGTGTAACTGTTGGAGGGAGGAAATGCCAGACAAAGTTTGGGACAGTACCGTTAGCTGGAATATTAATCAGCTCTCATCACGGAACCATTTGTGAGAATGGCGCTGTTTTTTAGACAAATGCGGCAAAGCAGCTGCACACCTTCTAATGCAAGTACTCATACTGAGTCTGTTTGAAAGCTACCTGCATCAGGGTTTCAGTGCAGGAAAGATTTTCATATTAGATGAGCACGAGGAAGGAATTTGGTATCTATTCTCTAACATTGAATGTGGGGGCTTTTAGAAACAGCACATCTTTTGATATGAGCTCATGACTTTTATAGTTGGCCTCTTACACATGAAATGCTTTGTATCTAGTAAATAAAATCTCTTGTGAAGAACATCAGTAACATCTGGTTACATATATGCTGCATTTTCCTCAATTAGAGCCTGTCGGAGCTGCAAGGTCACACGGCCATCTTCCCGCTTAGAAACCCCTGCTAACTATTTAACCTTGATCTTCACTTTGCGGTGCTCCCGCGAGCGTGTGACTTGTGATGGAATAACTTAGCATGCTGAATCCGTAGTCATTGCTGCAACTGGCAAAGAGGGGACGTGGTTATTTATAAAGCCTTTGGCCATCACGCAGTTTTAATAGACATTCATTTCCGTTCAGATACTAAAAATACTAATCTCAGCTGCAATATAATCTGATTTTTGGATAATGATAAGAAAAGCTACCTTTTAGAAATACTTTTAATTAAGAGATCTAATTCTGTTTTCTGCATAGGTACAAGCTCTAATTAGTTTCCTCTTACTTTGCATTTTTTGGCACTTGATTTTTTTCTGAAATGATGAAAGATCATCAGAATACAGTTTTGCCATTGTGAGGCAGAAAAAGTGCAAATTCTGAGCGTATTTTTCTAAGTCGCTTTCTATGCACAGGATAGTGAAATGGCCACGTGAGGCATCTGCTTAATTGCTGATCTTTTAGTGTCTGCAACATTAGGCTTGAATTATACTGCATTGTATCATTTTGAAATTTGTTTGGTTTTTTGTTTTGCTTTATGAAGAGGTTTAAATTGTATTTAAGAGTATATTTGTAAACTTCTGCCTTCCTGGAATGCCAGCTCCTTTTGGCTTTGTTATCTCAATTTTTTTTTTTTTATGTGTCTATATTTAGTTATTCCATGTAAAATAAATCTGTTAGTTGTATAAAGTTTGTGTGCTACAGTGCACTGTAGCTGAGCTGCTTTTTCTCTGAACGTTGGAGGATAGGAGGCAAGCGCAGAAGGAAGCAGGAGCGGTGCATTGAACTTCAGACAGGTGCTGCATTAGAAACCTGAACCATTGAAAGGGCGTTGGAAGGCAGGAGACACATGCCTGCGTGGCTCTGCAGTCATTGAGGGAAAGACATCCTGACAGTTGTTAAGGGAAAAAAAAGAGGGGAAAAGAATGCGTAGTGACACATAGTACTCGAGCAGCATAGAGCAGCATGGCATGCTGCCCTTCGGATATTTTTGTGTGTGTGTTGTTTTATATGCTGCTCCTGTGATACATAGTTTGTTTTTCAGATGTCACTGAGCATCTGCAGCCCTCCTTCAGGTGTGTGTGGGCATAATCATTGTAGAAATCAGGCCTTTGGTATTTAGATGGGAAGGGGCAAATACTGCAGCTGGGTGTTGTTTAACTTATATAATTGAAGATTTTAGCTTAGTTTCAGCCACACTTTTGAAGAGGCCAGAATGCCAGAGCACCTTTGGACTTGCAGGTGAAGCCCTACTTTTAGTGCCTTTTTCCTATATGACTGAGGATGCCATCATTTCTGGGAACAGCAGTTGACTGAATATCCAGATGACTTTTTCTGTGCTTCTGTAGGTGACTACTTCTACCATATGGTAGAAACATTTCTTAAAAGGAGGACAGAGTTGGTGGAGTAAAACGAAATGCTCCAATATCCCTGTCCAAAATAGTACCTTGGCAGAGCATGACAGAAATAGGAGGATGTTCAAATTCTTCTTTCTTTTCAAGAAGCTATTAATGTTTGCTGTCGTAGACAGAGAGTCTCACCTGGTGTTTTACATCCTGCTGGGCTTCCTTCGCTGCTGCTTGTTCCTACTCTTCATCTCTTCTAAAGGAAGACCATGTAAGAGGCTGAAGCTGAGCAGCATATCTCAGAGTGTCACTCCTGAATTGTCTTCACTTCATCCTCAGAAAATCTGACGTAGGCTAAACCTGAGCTGAATTAATCTATCCAGAGACTTCCAGTGTAAAAGGATATAGCATGTCCAGTTAAGAGCTCTCTAGAGCCTATTACTAGTCAAAAACATTTATTTCTTGTATTATACTATTTTCCAGTCAATTCACTCATTATGCTGCTTTTTATGTGTGCATAATGGGAAACAATTAACTATTAGTGAAATTCCCAATAGCCCTTTGGTAACTGAAATTTCAGATATGTCTTGTGGCAAATCTAAGGCATGGGTCTGTTGAGAAAGGCTGAACTTTGCCATCCTTTTCTTAATGGGCTGTGGTGCAAAAGAAACGGTTGCTGCAGCTTTCCAGTCCTTGATAATACCTTGCTGGCTTACTGATCTTTTGCTTAGGATGGAATTAGCCTCATTAATACAATGATTTTAAGAAGAAAGGATTCCTCGTTGTAGCTTTTGTGGCCTACTGACATGTTTAGAACTTAATTTTGCTCCTCTAATTTATAAAGGGCTAATAATATTTCTCTGCATCTCTCCATGTGTATAGGCATGATAAGGTCCTTTGGAATAGTTGCAGGCCACTACCTCAGCTTCATCTTCCTGTCTCTAAACACGTCCAGCTCCCTCCATTTGCTGATCACACACCTCACGCCCCAGTTATCTTCTGGACCCTCTTCCTTTCTTCCTCGTGCTTCTTGAACTGAGAGAGGCCTGAAAACGGTCACAGTGTGGCCCAGATGGGGTGAATCATTGGGGATTGTCCCACAGTCTACTGTCTGTGATCTGCTTTAAACTTGTGATCATAAAAACTCTGTGTTTGTGGAAGAACAAACCTTTCTTGTGGAATATTTCTATAAAACTATATGAATATAAGCAATGGTTAGCAAATTCATCGATTTGAAAAGACATTATCTTAAATAATAAATAAAAATCACCAAAATGGTCAAATACTCCTAATGTTAAATCTTTATTATTTTAACTACTGATCTGGCTCAAACTCCATCATCCACCCATTTCCACCATCTATCATTTGTCATTGTATGTGAGTCTGTGCTTCAGAAAACTATGTAACTGTGGTTTATATAGAAGTATTTCTGCTAATGCCGTGTTTTGGCAGGATGAACAGCATCCTTTCAGGATACAACTTCTTTCTTCTGAGTTTTTCAATTCTGATGAGTGAAAAATTTGAAAACCCTGGGAATTAAGCATATCTTTGTTTCATAGCTAGCAGGGCATGAAAATTACAAGCTGAGGGAAGGAGAAGGAGCAGTTTCTAAAGTGAACTGTTGGCAAAACCTCCCTGAAGGAAGATTTTGTTAGAGTTGTAATTTCTCTGTCATTATCAGGTGTTACTTTGAACACTAGTGATATCAAGTAGTAATAAAGAGAGGAAAAAAGAAAATGCAAAGATTTTGAAAACATTCACATTACAGTGAAGTATTTGGCCTAATCTGCATACTGCTAATAGCCACTGTTAAGGGACACAGAGCTTAACGGTAGCTTTGGCGTGAATTTACAAAACATGTACACCTAAGAATATTCCCTTTGATCCCTTCTGTGTGTGGTTATGAACTACACAGTACCAACCTCTGGAAGTTCCAATCTGGGCTTCTGCTGTCACAAAGTAAGGGCAACCCCTACAGCTTGCTTTCAATAATTTTTAATAGGTTTGAAAGTGAGCATGCAGTAATTAAGTCCCACTTTATTTCTTTGAAGACAACTAGAGTCTGTCTAGGAGTTCATAACTAACATTAAAGATTGTGTGTCTGGGACAGAAAGGGAGTATTTTCATTCCACAATTTCAGATCATCAGGAGGTTGAAGGGACGAGCTGACCTGGCATCTTTTCAGTGACAGAAAATTTCTGCAGGGCTGCAAAGTAACACATTTTAAACTGGTAGCAGTTATCTTCACTGAAAAGTGGTTACTACCCAGAGACAAAATCTTCCCCAGGTTTCAGTGGCTATCACTTCAAGAACTTGTATTTGGAAGAAGGAAGAGGCGTTCTCAGGTGGCATTTGAGTCAGTTTGGGAGGTTGAGATGGCAGGTGAATTTAGGTATCTGGTGTGTAGATAAACCCTGAAATACTTCCTGGTGTTATGACCAGTGTGAATGTGGTATCTGTGTGTCAGCAGCCTATATCTCAATATTCTCTTGTCTTTGGTGATGTGTCACAAGGATCAGGTGGATGTGTTACAGAAATACGTCTTGTTTTTTTCTTTAATATGAGGAATTGCTGAGCTGTTTCCATACCATGTGTGTGGTAGGGCTTCATTTACTCAGTAGTTCATCTCCAGATGTCTTATTCTAGAGTTTTAAACCCCCTTGGTCAGGTCCTCCCAATTTCTATTCAGAAAAAAAGGGGAAGTTTGCAGAACATGGGTTATTTTCACCATTAACACTAAGCCCAAACACAAAACAGGAATGCAAAGTAAGCTCAGAGGGGGTAGCTAGGAATATTGGATGGCCATAACACGCAGCTTGATGTACATGGAGGTCAGCTGGTAGCAACAGAGGATGGAGAAAAACTCACAAACCAGATGTTTTCTAGAGCAGGAAGGCAGTGATTAAAAGCAGCCCCATTGTTCTAGTAGACACAATCTCATCATTCCTCACTGACAGGAGGATGGTTTTGCCCCTCCATCAGTTTTCATCCACCTCAGGAGCCAAGGCTTGGATATTTGCCCACTGCTTTCAGGACAGAGAGGGGACTCTGGGTGCTGTAAGCATGGCAGCTGAAGACTAGACAATGACTTTTTTTTCAATACCAAAACCTTCCTTGCAAATCAAAACTGGGTGAGGGAGTGGAATGGGAGGAGTGAAGTGGAAGTCCGCTGGCAGCCAGCCAGTGTCCCAGCTGGAGACCATGTTTTGTTTCTTCCTCTTTCATGGGAGGTACCATTGAGAGGGTCCTCCTTAAGACTCTGCTAGTCCACCTATGTTCTGCAATTGTCTAAGTGTCACACTGTGACTACATGATTTAATAAGTAACTAGAATTTTAAGCAGATTATACAGACAGTTGAAGAACACAAAAAAGCCCAAAGTCTCAAAATAGCTGTTTTCAGATTTCACTGCTTGAATAGAGTTTCAGGAGGATTTAACCTTTGTTCTTTGATCATGGCACAAAAGAATATATACATGCAAACGAGGAGGCTGAGGTAATGATTATATGCAAAGATCCTGCTAAGTATATAATTAAGAACTACCCTGTGAGACACCCCCAAATTTTATATCCTAATTTTATTTTCTACTGCCATTTAGGGAAGGGATGAACTCACCTCTCCCACGCACTCTTTGCACCTGCTTCGTATCATGGGCAGATTAAAAATCAATCTTTGTAGGAAATCTGCTCCATATTATTCAGATAATATTATGCAGTATTTGCTATCCTTAATTTTTCCCCCATCAGATACTTCAGTCTAGACTAATTGGCTGCAGTACGTAGCATTTAAATTATCAAGCAATGGGGTCTGTGAAAATTGGCCTCCCAATGTTTGATACTAAATCTTTGTTTTCTACTTCTTCACTGAGAAAATTGTATCAATTGTTCTGCAAAGCTTGAAGGTAAGGAAATAAACATACTCTTATGGTCAACGCTTATGAACATCAGCAATAGGTTTTCTTTTTAGGGCATTGTTATTTATGTGATGAGATGCTGAAACCAGGGGTTCTCTAAAATGTTGCTGTGTAACACACATCACATAAAGTTATATGCCAATGAAGTATATAAAGATGGAAATGTGGAGGAACCAAAGCAATTCTACAGTAGTCTTTGAAGTTTCTGTCCTGTCACCAATATTTTTGTTCTCCTACTCATAACTTCTAGTTTATTTTTTTTTCCCTAACCCAACCTAATGTCTCTTTACATTTATACGTCCTGCAGAAGAGGGCCTTGGTACCAGCTGAGACATCTGTGACAATGCAAAGACTAGTAATAGAATTTCAGAATATAATATCAGAAACTCTGCAGATGTTGTTGCAATGAAATGCAAAGGTGGGAAATTTACTTTTGTTGGTATTTTCTTCTTCCTAATCTGCGATTTGCTTCATTCTTTTGAAATAACTCGCCCTGAAAAACATATTTTTCCTATAGAATCTGACTAACAGAAATCACTTATGTGTGCTTGAGGTACTGCAGGCATCGATCGCTGTTCTTCCCAGGCAGGAGCGTTTCTCCTGAGGAGCTACTAGCAGTAGCACTGGTACTGCAGGTGTTCCTGGCTTCTCCATCTCATATACCCATTTTCAGGAAAAGGAGGTAGGGTTGAGAAATACTAGATATGTTTATTGATTAGCAGCGTCTCAGATTGTCTAGATATCAGAGCGCTTCTGTGACCCTTGCTGTAGTTGCATAGGTTCCAGCGGTGGATGCAACTTAATGAAGTGGCTATTTGCATGGATAAATTCAGGGAAACAAAAAAATTATCTTCTTGTAATTCTGGCATTTAGCAGACACTCTACTGACTGAAATCAGAGCAGATTTCCGGGTAGGATTAGGTCTGAGCTGTGAGCTTTGTATTTGGAAAAGGGATTCCTCTGAAAGTTTTGGAAGCTTTACCAGAAAAGCAAAGGTCAGCTGCTGAGCCAGGAGTCACAGAAGAGGAGAACAGGCTGTTGCACTGTCTGCAGTTACCTGATGGGTAACTCAAGTTGAAATATCACCAAGGAACTGTGCTTCTGTGCTCGGTACTGTAAATTACAAAACCCAGTTTTATTTCTAGCACTTTATGACTAAGTGTCTCCCTTTGTCAGTGCCATACTTCCAATGTTTTGTGCCATAAGTTACATACTTGCATTTCGTTAATGGTCCTGGCAATTAATCTAAGTGGAAGAGCTGTGGTCCTTCATTGCCACACCTCAGATGTCTAAGCAAAATGCTTTCATGCTCCTTGTTTGCTGTGTTCTCATCCAGCGCCAGATCGCGGTGCCAGCAGTGCACTGTTGGCATTGGGCTGCCCCATAACAACGAGCCATTTGTCACTAGATCACTTGAAATAACAGGCCAGGTTCTCGCGTGACGAGAAGACAGTCTCTGTGAGGAGCCAGCTCAGTGCTGTCGCTGTAGCTTTCGCAGAGCACGGGGGAGGCTGTGGGAGGGATGTGAGGCCCAGCTGGGCACTGGGCAAGGAGGCAAGAGCCAAATGGGGGCATCTCGACACTGGTCCCTCAAGACTCTGGGTGCCCGTTGTGTACACAGTACATGGCTCTGGAGGAATTGACAGCTGCAGGACAAGCTTTAGTTTGTGAATACAGAAAATAGAAGGCAAAGGAGCGTGGGTGTTTCATGCACCGGGTAGCTGTAATTATGGATCTGGATTCCTGGCAGCATTGAATGCGCTGGAGGAGCCAGGGCCAGATGGGCAGTCTCCTGATATCTACCAGGAATTGTTTCAATGCATTTTCCCAGCATCAATCACCAATTTGTGCAACTCTTTTTTTTTTTTTTTCTCCCCCCTAAATAGGACCGAATAAATATCAAAATCACTTGCCTCACACAGCATCTCTTCATTACTGTTAAAACAGTGGGACATGAACGGATATTGGAATGACTTCTTAATTTATCTGTGATGACCACTGTTTATTTCTTGGGGGAAGAGGAGGTGTCTTCCTTTGTAAACACTTCAGCTGTCTCTAGATGTGCTGCTTTTCTTGCCCACATCTCTGTAGCATGTGAGCATCTTGCAAATGATAATGTAATTACTGTTTTAATGGAGCTCCGGTAATAGGTAACAGAAAAATGCTGTTATTCACAGCCAGAGAGTGAAATCAGAAGGAGAGGTGAGTTCTTAAGGTTGAACACCCTGTACATGCAGGGCAAGGGTTTTGAACTAGCTTTGATAATTTTGTACCAGCCTTTTCTGGATCAGTTGTGAGAAGGAGGCTTAATCTTGTCAAGCTTTGCCGATGGAAAGCTTTGCCATCCATTTCAGGATGTGCTAGGAATGGCCTTCACTTCATTGTTTTGTTTATTACATCTAAGGTTTGGTCACATGCTGTGGACGTAAGCTAGGGTGTAGCCCACCAGTATGTGAATGAACTGCCTGAGAACATGCTCTGCCCAATGAGAAATTCAAGTTTTCTTGTTCTGCCTGTGTTCTGGTTTCTGCCACACCATGTAATGTACTCAAATGTTGCTGAACTCATCAGTTCAATGCAAAAAATCCTGTACTAATTTACACGCATTCACTCTTCCACAGAAATACAATTTTAATCACATTTTTAAACTAGAGCAGAAAAAGTAATTTTAGAGTATGTTATTTGTGGTTTTTATGGAAGATGGTTTTGCTTTTTTGTCATTGCTGAAGACCATTTGTTTTTTTACACAGCAGTGACTGTAATCGAGTATTGACTGATGTTTTGGCAGAATTCTCAGTGAGCCACAGCAAATTAATTATTTCCTCTTCTTGAGTGTTATGTACTGATGCTCAGTGGCATTGAACAGTTACTGTAGAGCAGTGGTTAACAGAAGGATTGAGTATATAGATGAGCACTAGGCAGGTAATGGAGGATCTCCCTTGATGAAGGCTGCTTCTGCATTTAGCTGTCACATTGGCAACTTGTTTGGAGCGCGGTCCTTGTGGCAAGTGACCACTGACTTCAGGAGGGTGAGGTGTTGACCTTGTGCATTTTCCTTTTTGGTTTATGTCCCTGTGCTCCAGTGGTTTTGTGAGAATCTCACCTCTTTTTCTCTCCCTTTAAGTAAATCAATAATCCTCAAGGTGTAGAGGAAATTTTGAAAATGAAACTCTGGCATATGCTAGAAGTTAAGAGGCAAAAGAGGAGGAACTTGAGCATGTTATATATCTGTCTCATCATTTGGAGGTTGAAGCCAAGATTATTTTTCAATGCCAACAGTAGCAGTATTGTAGCACATGAAGTAATTGCTTTCTTATTACTGATGTTAGGGAAATTTTTAAAAATTACATTTCTCAATAAAAAAATGTGTAAATCCTCATTCAGCTTTGGCTGTACTGTCTGTGCTTCTGATCCTGGTGGGGTGGGCAAGATAAACAGAGCTGTGCTGTTATGTGAAGACCCGTTTGTGGCTGAAAGAATTGACGACAGTGTTATGAATCAATTTGCACGAAAGAATTACTGTGAACGTCTAATTAATAGAATTCAGGCTATTTTAGCGTCCAGAAATAGTATAGGAACAAAATATTTTCATTGTTTTCCCTTCCTGCCTGCCACTTGTAGTTGTTTTTCACATGTTTTCATACACAGTTCAAATCCTGGGAATAACTCAGAACTGTTTGACATTACACCCGTTCGACAGGAAGGTTAATCTTTACAATTAAGAGACTGTATGGTTGATCACATAAATAACATGTTATTTCTCTTCCCTTGATCAGGTGGTTGTGCTGCAACACCTTATTGTCCATGACTGTACAAACTATAGCCATCAGCTCAACTTTTGCTTTGCGCAAATATTTGAATAGAAGATTTTTCAACAAACAGATGGAAGAAGTAAATAGAAGTGTTGCATAAATCAAAGCAAAAATTCCTTAATTCTGTAAAAGATTTTTCTTAGTACTATCTTGAGTGGTCAATACCAAACTCAGTATTTTCTGAATATTCCATAGAGTCACTGCCTTTCCTGATGTGGGTCCGTAGGCTGGAATATCATTAGTTGATGATGAGAAGCTGATCAATTTAAAACATCAGACTCAGTCTAGCTTTCTGTTGCACTTCTCTAACAGTCTTGTTTGAGACTATATTATAAACTATAATATTCTAGAAGTGTTGTCAGAAATGCCAGATAGAGGGAAATAACAATTTCCATAAGCCTACTGACTACACTTGCTAATACAGCCCGTGTGCAGTCATCCTTGGCCGCAAGGCCACACAACTGACTCGTATTTCCCACTTTGGTTCACTAGAACCATCAGGTCTTGTCCGGCAAAGCCCTGCCCTCCAGCATATTGACCATCAACTTGGTACTATCCACTAATATTCTGAGGGTGTACTGTCCCACTGTTGAGGTTATTCATGAAGACATGGTGGCAACATCTGTCCCTCAGAGATACCACTAGAAACTGGCCACTGGTCACCATCCTTTGAGCCAAGGATACAGTCAGTTTTCCACCCACCATGCCCACCTTCCTAGTCCTCATCTCAGCAGTTTGGCCGTGTGACTTAAAAGATGTGACTTAAAGTCTCAAATAAGGGACTCTTAATCCTCTGCCCTTCTCCTCCCACCCCCAAAACCTCCTCCAAACACTAAAAAAAAGTCCAAGTTCATGAGAAAGATAAGTCTAGAGAAAAAATTCCTTTTGTAATCATGTTACATGCTTGATGATAAGTGCTTCAAATATGACATGTACACTGTGGTCATCATACTGTCTGGTTGAGAGTCAGGTCCAAAATCTTCATCAGAGGCCCCAAATGTGCAGCTCAGGTATGCGGACACGCTCCCCCCAGTTTGATCTCCTGCTTATTGAGTGGCTACTAATTTACATATCATCTAACAAATGGAGATTATTTTGGCAGACATTGGTCAGTAGATCTGATTCATCACTAACATGACCTTTTTGAGTTTATTTGTCCATCTTGTTGTTACAGGGACAGGGCTTCTGTTGCTGTTGCTCCTTACCTTGAGCCTCAGTCCTGGGAACAGCTGCTAATCGCCAGTCTCCTTTGTCAAAATGAATGGGCAGGATTGTGTCTAGAAGTAGGTGGGATTGCTCGAAACTGGAGTGGGAAAAGCTCTGAGACCAACACCCACGTGGACACATTTAACGCTGTACTAGAGTGATGATCATATGAATTTTTTACTCTGCGTATGTGAATTACAAGTACTGAGCAAGAAATCTTGGCCAAGGAGAATTCAGGAAAAAACAAGTAGCGAGAGTTTTTTCTTTCAGTCTGTTTAAAAAGTATTGCCCATTGTTACCTTTGTCTGCTTATATTTTATTTCTTCTGGTCACTTTGACTGCCCTCCTCCACTTTCTTTCCATTGTTCTCTCTGTTACTTCTGCCATCAAGTTGTACTCTTCCTGGTATGAACAGGGTGTGTGTTTTTAAATGCAGATTATTCTGTTAATGTATGGGTGAAAAGGTTGCAGCTGTTTGCTCTTTATTTGAACCATGGAGATAGTCCAAGGGCAGGTATCTACAGTTCTTGTTAATAGTCTCCTCAAAACGTAATTTAGGAACAGGGAAACTTTGGTTGAATCATAATGGACTGCAGATCAGGGCTTGCTGGATCCATTTCGGTCAGTTCTAGTGAAATGAAAATGCTGTTGCAGTTTATGATGTCAAATAGTTTTTGCTTACAATGGTAACTTGGTAACTATGTGGCAGAGCTCGAGTTTGTAATAGAGCAAAAGCTCTCTGGAATGTTAACAGTCAGAAATAGATACCTCTGGACACTTGGACATGCCTGTAATTACCCAAATTGTGTTTCGTGCTTCAGGAAAGTAACTCCCTGGGTGTGTCGCTTTGGGATTTAATGGAAAGGTTCAAGAAGAGACATCTGATTTTTTTTTCTTTTTTTTTTTTTTTTCATTTTATATAAAGTGCAGTGTGTAAAATTTCATCATCAAATGTTGAAATAGTGACATTTCTTTTAAAAATATGTTTAGATCGTCAACCTAACAGCAAAGAATTTAGAGGCAAACTAAAGTTGGGTAGGCATGAAGAGCTTTTAGAGTCACAAGCCATTTGGAAAGTGTTTTATTTGAAAGAAAGGGGAAAATGAGCAACAATAAAGGAAGTATTTTTAAAGACGGCATATTGGAATGCAGCGGAATATAGACAAATACAGACCAGGCTGTAAATTAGGCCAGTGTGGCTGCTCTTCCCTCAGATGGAGCTGGAGCACTGGGCCAGGCTGTTGAAGTGGAATTTGCCAGTCGAAGTACATCAGCCGTGCTCCAAACGCATGATGTAGGGAGAAAGAAGAGAGAGGGTGTCATAAATAGTTTTCATTAGTATGTACCTGTTTGGGTCTTTATATGCACTGAAGAGCACAGGTATGTTAACTATTCAATAAATACATTTTAGAAGTTGGAGAGATGGGTCGGGACATGCTGCGTTTCAACACAAACAAAACAAAGCTCCCAAAGAATCCTGTGCAGGCTTCCTCCTTACATCTAAGCACCATTCTCTTTGAGTCAAATAATTACGGTTTCCTTGGTGATCTTCATGTGTCAGGCACTGAAGATTTAACTTTTTGTTAATGCTTTTCTATTTTAAAGAAACAAGAATCAACAGTGCATGCCAAAGGCATGTTATTAACTAATGGGTGGTCCCAGAGCAGGCTTCTGAGTTAGGGTATCAAGAGTTTCTAGCTTAAACAGGCACTTACTATACTTACGTATAGATATTACAAGTTACTAGAAATTCTGTGTTACCACTTTATTATTAAAATAAGGAAAATTTTCTTATACTGGTCTGTAAGATTTTGACTGGTTTTCAAAGCTAGAACTCTGCAGATATTTGTATATACCTAAAAAGTGAAAATAGGGGAGCTAAAAATTGGTATATGTAATTTCTAAACCCCATGTTTTTCATTTATTAACAAGTTTTGCTCTTTATAGAATTGCTACTTAGCTATTCTGACTTTATGTTTATGTGCAAGTAGACTTGAGTCTTCAGCTATTCCTGTGTGACTCTGTTCTCTTTAAACTCCAGGAACACCATAGTAATCCTATTAAAACCCCAGAGTGTTGTGTATGTGTCCCAGGGTGACTGAAGGGATATTCTGTGCAAGTAGTACTGGTCTTGACCTAAGGTGGAGAGGAACAAGTTGAGTTTGAGTCCAGGTAGAGACCAAAGTTCTGACTGTTGGGTGAAAACACATTTTATTTTGCAAAGGAAGCAAGTGTAATATGGTAGTGTCTGAAATCCGTAAAGTACAAATCCAATAAGGTTAATCTTATAAAGTACTTTTTTAGTGCAGATACTCCTTTACTTTCACTGTGTTGTCTGTCCTTATCCCTCACAAAAAAAGTGTGGCCAGAAACAGAGTGAATCAGGCTGTTAGCAGGGACATGTACATGAAGAGTATTGCAAAGAGGAAGAAAGGTACATGAAATTGGAAAGTGGAACAGAAAGTTTGTCTCCAAGACATGACAAGACATGCAGCCTGGACTGAAGGGCTCGCAATCTAAATTTAGGTAATGAGAAGCAACAGTCGAGAGAAGATGAAAAGAGAGGGCAGCGATGCAAAAGTCATGCAGGGTGTTCATCCATGTATGGGCATGGAGGTATGAACTCTGAAGATAAGTTGCAGTCATGATGCTTTTTGGAAATATTTTCCCTTAAATACAAGGAATTTGGAGCTAAATTGTCATTTAGAGCCAGAGGAAGGGAAAGGGAGGTAGAAGGTCCAAGGGTTGGAGATGATAGAGCAGAAGAGTGAAAGCTGGGAGGGGTTGTCTCTGTTGTCTCCAGGGAAGCAGAAGCTCTTTGCTGGAGAGGCCAGTTGCAAATGTGACTGGAGGGCTAAGGACTGGGCAGAGCTAGGGGGTCTGGATTGCTGTGCGGCCACCCTTCATGGGAGAGACTGGAGACCCAGGCAGGCCGTGAGCTTGCGTCATGCTCTGCCCACAGGATTTCTTATTTTCATCACGCTCACAACTGGGGAGGCCACCTGAAACAATGCATAGAATGAAGTATGGGACCTTCTCATATGGATCCTCATCACATCAAAGCAGAGTGTCAGAAGCAGAAATCAGAGCTGATCTGAGTTTGCCATCACATGCAGCACTGGCATGCGTGCCAGAAGGGACCATAAACATGGTCACATTAATGTTCCAATATGCAGATATAGTTAACAATGGACATTCTAAGGATGTAGGATATTCTAAGTCCAAAGAAATTTGATCCCATAGATTTAGCTTGAAGGCGACTCTTGTCATCTTGTGGCTCTGCCCTGGGTGAGGAGAGGAAAGGTGGAGACCTACATTTGGTTTTTTCCCCCTACCTTTCTTCCTCTGCATGTAGATCTTGGACATATACCTGCTGTATCCCAAAGTAACCTGTCCCTCTCCTGGATGATTTTTAAACTGCTTCAGAGCCCAAACACTGACTATTCCCTGCTTCCTTTCCTTAGACAGTGCTTGTGAGGAGGTTTTTGATAGGAACTGGGACTGGGCAAGTAGTGGAAAAGGTGCTGATTGTAGTTTAATTTTGTGAAGTTCACACAAAGAAGTGACATGTAATTAAGTCACTATTGTCTTGCAAAAACTACGTTGGTCTTTAATGGAAACATAGTTAAGTATAACAGAATTTCTTCTGTTAAGTAGTCTGCATATTTATGTGGCCTTGCAAGGACAATAAAAACTGCTGGACATTTTCCCCATCCTGTGATGTAAAGCTCTCTTAGAGACTCTTAGGTCACCTGTATCACAGGACTTATTTTGCTTTTTTTTTGTTTTGTTCTTTCAGCCAAACATAATTCAGCTTTTAACACTGTCTTGCAGTTGGAGTAGCTCCTCTCTCCTATTTCCTCTCTCTTTACTAAGCCATCAGATGGCAGCAACTCCATCATTAATTATCAGTGATAGAGGAACAAGTTTATTTTAGTATCTTCTTTGAAGCTTACCCAAGAGGAGCAGCGTAAAGGTGGGGGCAGCTCCACAGGTGGCACTCGCTGCCCCGAGGTCCAGAGCCAGCTCCCTGCATGAGGTCGTGTGCTCGCATAGCTCTTGGCCACAGAAGGGAGGCTGGCAGCTCCCCTCTCACTAGCAGATCCCTTTGGAAATGCCACCAGTGAGAACAGCTTCACAGCAGCCAAGCAAGTTGCTCCTGGCAGAAGGATGATCTGTGTGTGGCGTGGGGAGGTGTGGCACTTCCCACACTGTGCTGTAGGTAAAGGTCTTCTGTAATCACCTCTTAATTATACTCCATTTAGCTCCTGAGGTTTTCTTGCAGCCTTTAGCCAGAATTTGATGTTTGCTTTCCTATATCCATCTGATAACTGACGATATAGGTTTTTTTGTTAAGAGACATTGGCTAATTTCCTTCAATCATCTCCTGCTGCAATTACTGATTTCTTAATGATGAGAAATGCTTGACTGATACGTGGTTGGCAATCTGATACTCTGTTGTAATTATGAACTAGCAAGATTATACTTCCTTAACACTTGTGATCTTTGAAAAAATAATCTTCTCCCAGTCATCATCTCAGTTAGAAAAAAAAAAGTGGAATAATGGCAGGATTGAATAAACGTTGTTCCAGAAAGCATTGCCCTAGGGGATCTGGAGGAGCTCTGTACTGAGAGCTGATTTTCTTCTTCTGTCTCTGGTGGTGGAATTCAGAAGCACATAATTTAGGACATTAGTATGTTCCTTAGATATGTATTTCATAAAATGATGGAGGTTCTAGCTGAATTCTTAACTTTCTGCTATGGTTTTCAAGGTCCGTATATAACACCTCATATAATTTGAGACCTTACAAGTTCCCACATAGTATGTCTAGTTAAAATGCATAGATAAACATGCAGCAAATATACTAGTAGATTAGTTAATCTCTGGGTTTTCTTCAAAGTATCATCCAAAATTCCTTAAACCTGCTGTGCGTTTACCACAGCTCCTGCCAAAAGTGCTCTCCAGCTGTGTTGATGGAGCTCCAGTTCCTGCTGACAGAAGGGAAGGAGTTGCTCACTGCCTTTCCTGGGCAAAACCCCATCCCCTTCCTGACTGCAGGTCTCACAGGCTTTATGCAACAAAGCTGCCTAAAGAAGATTGCAGGTTACCTTGCCAGTATTAACCCTGTGCGCTTTTCATACCTCTGGCAGCATGAATAATCCATGCCACGATAAATTTGCTTCTCCAAGTCATATTTTTAAGGAATGCTTCAGCTGAGCCCCAAAGAATGAACGTACCTCTATGACCAGGGACTGTGGCAGGCAGAATATCATTCTGCTGTTAATAGTTCTTGTAATGAACAACGATTAGTTCCTTTCATCACTGGAACACCAACTGTGTTCAATTTTTCTCAAGTCATATGTCTGCAAACTAATAATGCAGTTCAAGACTGCAGCCTGGAAGCCTGTCTTTGTGAAACCTGGTTACTCTGTGGAGCTTCCAAAAATTAGATGAACTTACGTAGTGGGGATTTTTCTGTTTTTTGTTGACACCTGATTATTTCGATAGATATGAATGAGAAGGGCAATATATGTAAAAATACTGTGTTGGATTCATGGCAAGGTTTTGGTAATGGGTGGGACCTACAGGACTGGCTTCTGTGAGAAGGTGCCAGAAGCTTCCTTATGTCCAAAAGAGCCAATGCCAGCCGGCTACAAGATGGGCCTGCTGCTGGCCAAGGCTGAGCCCATCACCAACGGTGGTAGCACTTCTGTGGTAACGTATATTAGAAGGGAGGGGGAAAAACCTGCACAATGACAGCCAGAAGAGAGGAATGAAAATATGTGAGAGAAACAACCCTGCAAACACCAAGGTCAGTGAAGAAGAAGGAGGGGAGGAGGAGGTACTCCAGGCACCAGACCAGAGATTCCCCTGCAGTCCATGGTGAAGACTTATGGTGAGGCAGGTTGTCCCACTGCAGCCCATGGAGGTTAGTGGTGGAGCAGATATCCACCTGCAGCCCATGGAGGACCTCACACTGGAGCAGGGTGATTCCCAAAGGAGGCTGGGACCCTGTGGGAAGCCTTTGCTGGAGTAGGCTCCTGACAGGACCTGTGGACCCATGAAGAGAGGAGACCAAGCTGGAGGAGGTTTGCTGGCAGGACTTGTGACCCCATGGGGGACCCACACTGGAGGAGTCTGTTCCTGAAGGACTACACGCTGTGGAAGAGACCTATGCTGGAGCAGTTTGTGGAGGACTGCAGCCTGTGGAAAGGACTCACATTGGCAAGGTTTGTGGAGAACTGTCTCCTATGGGATGGACCCCATGGTGGAGCAAGGGAAGAGCATGAGGAGTTCTGTCCCTGAGGAGAAAGGAGCAGCAGAGACAATGTGCGATGAACTGACCACAGCCCCCGTTCCCCATACTCCTGTGCTGCACAGGGAGAGAAAGTAGAGCGTTAGGGAGTAAAGTTGAGCCCAGGAAGAAGAGAGGAGTGGGGGGAAGGTGTTTTAAGATTTGGTTTTATTTCTTATTATCCTATTATGATTCTCTTGGTAATAAATTAAACTTAATTTCCCCAAATTGAGTCTGTTTTGCCCATGAGGGTAATTGGTAAGTGATCTACCTGTCCTTCTCAAGCCATGAGCCTTTCATCATATTTTTCTCCCCTTGTCTTGCTGAGGAGGAGAGTGGTAAAGGGCTTTGGTGGGCACTTGGCATCCAGCCAAGGCCAACCCACCACAAAATTTTTCAAAATGTATATAACACACGTGTTATTTCCTGTCCCTGTTAAGCAGGAACTGAATATTGCAGTTCTGTAGAAGCACTGAAATAAGAAGTGCATCTAGTTGTTTACTAGTTCAGCTGTTTGTTAATTCAATGTTTTCTCTGGAATAAAATAGTTTTCTAGTTTTAGAAACAGATAGGGAGGGTGGTCCTCACCTTTCTGTCCTGGTGTTGCAGAAGATCTGGTCAATCTGCATTTAGCTGTAAAAGCATTTCATTTCTTGCTAGAATAGTGTCTGTGGTTACACATCTCAACTCAGAATATTAAACTTCTCCAGGCTAGAGACAGGCAATAGGTTATTGGTCTGAAAAATCCTTCAAAGCAAGAAAATAGATTGGAAGTGGTCTGCCTCTTTCTAGGAAGAAGCTGCTGGTTGACTCGAGAGGTGCTTTTCAGCTTCAGTGCAATCATGAAGCTGGAACTGGGTGGGTGGGAGCTGTACCGCTCACTGCTAGGCTTTGCTTTTCAACATGGTTGTCTTCTCCATAGAGAATAAATGGTGTGAAGTGTTTCTTCAGTGGTACTGTGATGCAGGAACATGAAAAGATACCTCATCTAAAACATGGTGCAAGAGAATGGGGAACTTCAGACCATTTACCTTCATCTAGCCTTGATAAACTTAGAGACTCATGGATTTATTCATAAGCATGTTAAATATAACTGAAATCACATACAGCATAGTGAAAACTTGAACAGAGTATAATAATATAAAACAATATATAAAATGTAATATATTTGGGTATGTTAAAAAAAAGAGAAAAGTTATCAGTACACAATTAAGAACAAATACTGTGCCACAGAAATATTTGTTTTAACCAGATGGTCTTAAGTAATGCAGTCAGAGCTGTGGTCACAGTACATTAGTTTTGTTTCCATAGTAACACTAGTTTGGCAGGCTGAGTTATTTAGATCTGCACTGCAGTATTCATAACAGCCTAATCCTTATAGACATGCTTTTATTGGGATTGAAAATGATACTTAGGCCATCATGCACACTTAAAAGTGTGCAGACATCAGGAGAAGTCAAATTCCCTGAAAGCAAGAATGTCCACATGTACAAGTGGTGTTTATGGTTTAATGTTGGTATTAAATTTTTATTAAAAATAGTGTAAATAGAAATACATACCTGTAAATTTTAAATGTAGAATATGGGGAAGCAGCACTGGGCTGTGCTGTGGGCTGGTGAGTGTGCTGGAGGTAGCTCTTGAGTGTTAAGCGACAAAGCTTAGCTCCAACTTTTCTGTTCCTGTGAAACTTCAACAGCAGCTAAAGGGCAAATAACTGTAAGCAGTTAGTGCAGAAAACATTATCAGCTGATCTTAACTTATGACATGTGTACTGAGCTGTGTCGAAGAGCTGAATTCTGCAGTGACTTGGAAGATTTCTCAATGAAATGAATCTAATATAGAAAATCACATTATTAGTGATAAGTTGTGTGTTTACTGCCCCAAATAATCAAGAGTGGTGATGATTTATGAAATTCAGACTCAAAACAGTTTTGCTGGATGGCCACAGCCAGTATTGTTTGTGGGAGAAATGCAGACAGGTCCTGCAGCACTTGGGGACACAGGCTGGACATGCCTAAGGTCCATCTGCAGTTGGAAATCCCAGTTTATGGCACAACAGTACTGACTCTGTATCTTTTCTGAGCTAGTCAGAGTCTGAACTCTTTCAGACATTTATAGAAGTATTATTTCCTTGAAACATGGATAGCAAGTAAGGTGATGGATTTTCCGTATACTGCCACTGAAAGGGACCTTGGCCATGGGTGCTCTAAACCAGCAATTTTCCTTTTGCCCTTCAGCACACTGCAGTACCCTGATGACCGAGGGAGGGCCTTGAGGCGTTCAGAAGCAGGAAAGGATTCAGAATTGGTTTAGGAAGTTTTGACAAAGGCCAATAATCTAATTAAAAACAAATGTGCTTTCCATTTCAGCTACAAGTGAACAGATCAAATATTAACTGTATCTTACTTCTTATTGATCATTTTAAAAAAGAAAAACACCATCTTAGGATAATCTTACTGTGTCTAAAGTAGATAAACAGCAAAATTTGTATTTTTAGCAGCAGTGTGTTGAGCACTTGTGCAGACAGGGAGGACATATTTTACTGTATCAAATTATGGGCCTGCATACTTTTTCCAGGGTCATTGGCTTGCTTTTCATTCAAATTATAAGTGTGCAGTTATTTTTAAGGTTATTTTAGCAAAAAAAAAAGGCTTGTAAGTGGAATGGTTTAATACTCAATGCGTCATTCCCTCTGCCACAGCAGAGATGCTGGCCACAGGCCTTCCTGAGCCTCTGAAAGCCCTGGGCTACCCATCATGTGCCCTGTGGAGGGAGAGTCATACGGGCTGTACGAACCAAGCTTTCCATTAATCTTTGGAAATGCCTCTCATGCTGAGATGCTGGTCAGGTGAAGGACTTGCCTGAGGCAGGGTAGGGAATATTTCTTTCTGCCATGTCAAATCTGTTGCATGCAGAACAGTGTTTTTTCCAGCCTTTTTGATTGTTTTCCATAAAATTAATCTTATTTTATAAATACTAGCCTAGTGGCTGACACTTAGCTTTGCATTTTGAAAGCTTCTTCCTAGAGTTTGTTGCAAACTTCTGTAGCTGTGGATGTATCTGTGAACAGCATCCTATAAAACGTGAATACATAATTTTAGAATCATAGAATCATTTACATTGGAAAAGACCTCATCAAGTCCAGCCTTCACCCCAGCATCTCCCTGACCACTAGACCATGTCCCAAAGCGCCACATCTACTAATTTTTTGAACAGCTCCAGGGATGGTGATGGTGCCACCTCCCTGGGCAGTGTGTTCCAATGGCTAACTACTCTTTCAGTGAAGAACTTCTTCCTAATACCCAATCTAAACCTCCCCTGGAACAACTTGAGGCCATTACCTCATGTCCTGTAGTTAGTTACTTGGGAGAAGAGACAACACCAGCCTCACTACAACCTCTTTTTAGGTAGTTGCAGAGAGCAATGAGATCTCCCCTCAGCCTCCTTTTCTCCAAACTAAACAATCCCAGTTCCCTCAGGTGCTCCTCATATGACATATTCTCTAGACCCCTCACCAGCTTCGTTGCCATTCTCTGCACCCACTTTAAACCAAAATGAAGTAAAGATGTAATAAAGGAAAGCATACTTACCATTTTTAATACACCACACATTGCCTGCATGTTACAACCTAACAGAAAATATCATGACACTTTGCAGTTATCTTGAGTACGTAAGGAATGATGAGTTCAAGTCATGAACATCAATTTTGAAATGACGCACTTAGAAATATTTTTATTTGCATTAGAAGAAACACCTAAGAAGTCAGTGACTGAAGTAGGTTAAGAGAAACTATTTTGTACTGTTTGTCAAAGGCTTTTTTTGCTTTGCCTTTGATGTAACATTCAGTAGTGTTTACAGAAATAGCTAAGCTCGCAAATAATTTATGTCCCATTGATCTTTTAGGTGATCCTGAATTAAGAAAAATGTTTATGGTTGCTGCTTCTGCTCCCCCTGTGTTTCCATTGTTGGGTTTTTTTGGCTAAAACTTCACTTAGCAGTGGAAGAGAAGAAATTTGGATTTCATTTTGAGTAGAAAGTGCAAGCTAAGGAATGCATTTCCAGTGCCGTAACTATTAGCAGTAGATTTTTAGCTGAGAACTGCTTCAGGGGGTATGTTGGGGGTGCAGGGTCTGCTGACCGTACACCATGCCTCCCAGGCAGTTGGAGGTCTTCCGTGACACACAGCGTTAGGGTGGCTACCCCATCTTCAGGTAGATTTGCCTGACACCTGGCCAGCTCAGGGCAGCAGACTCAGCCAGCCCACCTTCATCTTCAAAAGATCTCAGTAGAATTACATGAAGTGTTTGCAAATCTGAGCTCTTAAGCAATTTTTTTATTTATTCCAGGCAAGAAGCAATCCCAGGTTGTCAAAGAAATGACCACACAAGAATTGCTGTAGAAGCATAAGTTAAAGTAGTGCTGGGACAAAGTGAGATTATATTTTATTGGTGTTGTGTGGTTGTGTGTGATAGTATTACAGCTAAATGCAATTTTAATAAACAATTCTAAATAGAATTTTTTACTTAAATAGTATTTTTTTTGTTGTTTAAAAAACCCTCTTTTTTTTCTAGGAAAATTTATTAAATTGAAATACATTGTAACAAAATCAAAGCAGTTTCTTATAAAGTGAGCATGTACTTGACTATTCTACTTCCTCATGAATTGTAAAATCCTATTGTAAAGCTATAAGAACAGAAAAAAAAATCTTTTATGAGGATCAGAAAGCACATAAAATGATCTGAATATAGGTATGCACAACCAGGTAGGGGTGCAGCCTGAACACAGCCAGCTCACCAGCATGCTCTGGTCCAGTTTCAGCCCTATCCCAATAGCAGTGAACTGTTGCTAGCTCCTTTAAATCCTGTTGTTTAGATTCAGTATGTTTTGATGAAATACCTTTTAGTCAGGGAAGTGAAGACACTGCGATTTTTGATTTGTTGCCCCTTCAGGAAGGAAAGGACTGGGTCCTACAGGAGGTTAAACTCGAAGCTTGAGGGTTTTGTGATTGATGGTGCTTCATTCCTGATCCCATGCTAGCAGCAGTCATGAGCACTAATTTAGACTATGCTTATCTCCCCCTCCAGCAGGCATCTGTGTCTTCTGAACTTGCAGGAATAAATTTACACAGCCACCAAGAGTAACTTATAGGAGTTTAGACCGTGCCAAGGTAAAAAGCGGAACTTTAACCAAGCTACTTGCTAGGCAAGATGGGTTTTACAACAGCTAAGCCAGCCAAAGAGACCACCATGTGATATTTGACAAAAGTATTAACTTTTAACACCTTTAAATGTACTGACTTGTCCTATCTAACCACGTGAGGTGTAACAGTGCCATGCAGTGCATGCCATCCATAGCAGCATGCAAGAACATTTTCCGTGGTGCCTTGATATCTGCTATCAGTTTGACTGGCAGATACACTCAGGCTCCGTTGACAGCAACTAGCTGAAATAGTGAGAATGGGTAAATGCATCAAAATTGTTTATAGCATTTTTGCATTTTAAAGCACCTTCCTGCTATATTTTTAGGAACAGAGGAACAAGTTTTGATAGTCATTTAGACCTTCCTCAGGGCTCAGAAATACCTATGACCTGAGCAACGTGGTGGCTTAATCAAACAGTGAGATGGGATATGGAACCAATACCTTGAAGCACTTGAGCACAAGTAATTTTAAGCATGTGAATATTGTGCTTGTACTTGGCTGTTGTCAGCTGAGTTGGAATGGCAGACTGTCAAACTGATAAACTGTAGCTACTAGGGTCAGCTGAGGGCTTAAAGTTAAGCATGAGCTTAAGCATCTTTCTCTGCTGATGCCAGTGGTGGAGCAGGAGTACTGTCCTGGAGCATTAGGGCCTCTTCCAGGATGGCTGTCTTGCTGTTCATGTTTGCTTTTTAAAGCACTGCAGATTTAACTCTTTTCACGTAGCCTTCTGCTGCTTCATCTCTTACTATTTTTCCAGTATTGTTATTATGAAATAAGCTGCATCCAGTTTCCTGTTAGTGCAATGTGTGTTTGCCACAGATATATTAGAGTGCACATAAAATCTGTCTTATTTTTATTTCCAGGCATCTTTTCACCTTCAGTCTGTATAGAGCATTCTTTGTCTGCTTTTGGCTTTTTATCAGTAGATAGTGTTAAGTTGCTTCCACAAGGAAAAGATGCACTATTGAGTAAGTAGGTCATGGGAACAGCCAAATGATGATGTTTCTGCAAAGAAATGGAGAGTTAAGAGTGGAAGTGGAAGGCTGCTCTGAAGAAAGACAGGTGTCTCCTGGGATGGAGGGACGTGCGCTGCCCGCGGTGTTTGGCTCTGCAGAGTGCTGCGCAGCCAGTCATGCTCGCAGAGATGATCTACCCGATTAGTTTACTACAGATGTCCAGTGTAGAGATTTACTCCCATAGGTTGCCTTTTCTAAAGATTGGAATTTTTTTTCTACGTTTAAATGTACGGAACCTGTGCTGTGCAGTAGTGGGGGAAAAATTATCTGTGAGAACGAGCCTCTCCCCACTCAAGAGAGGCTCAGTCACTTTTGCAAATTAGTTGTTAAGAGTGGAGATAACTCACTTGAATGCACAAGGTTTAACTGCTGGTGATTTCTGGGAGATGGTAGTATAATAAAGATAATTGCTGTAATAGTACTTTGGCTGATTTTCTTTTCTTTCAGAACTCAGTTTACAGCTTAGAGCTTTGTTCTCAAAGTCATTGGCCAAGCATTGTGTTCTTGATACTTGTTACATTTGGAGTAATGCCATTTTTGTTTGAATTATGTAAAATATTTCTGATAAATATGTACACAGTGATTGTCAAAAATAGTGTACAGTGAAGTTACTGTGATGCTAGGCAAATTTTCCCCTTCATTTTTCTTAAAATTTTCTTCCTTGTAATCCTACTTAGAAAAAGGTTCACTTTGTTTAGAAAAAAAAAAAATACTAATGATGTTACCTTGGGCATTCAAGAATGGAAAGACAGAATGGTGCCTAGACTAAATCTATACACCTTAAAAAGCATGGAACAGCACTGCAAAATTTTTAAGCAAGTTAAGTTTTCTTGGGGAAGCTTTTGTACTTCATTTCTATGCTATGTGCCAGTTACAAACATCATCCGTGTCTGTGGGATGGGGGCAAGTCTGAACTGCTGACAATAGCTGCAGAAGAGAGCTTTGCAGTTGGCTTGGTTCATACATTTTTTAAACAGAGGCTGCAGATGGAAAAATGCAGTATTGTTGGCCAGATGTGGCTGAATATGTATGGATGACTAAATGTACTTAAATGGTCAGGGGATAGCTTATATGGTCCTAGATTTCAGTCTGTTGTATAATTAGCTGATAGCGTTTAGATCATTCCCATTGTCAGAAAGATTTCCTTAACTTACCCAATGAACAAAATTGCTACACAACAGAAGAAATGTTGTATAGCTGCAGGATCTGAAATCCTGTGGGGATTTGAAAGCCATGCCACATTTTAACTGTATTTTAGGAATTGGTTTACCTGATATTACAAAGAATAGTAATCTATAAAAGCCTGTGGGGAAGAGAAATGGTATTTTTTCAGTGTTATCCCATTTTTTTTCCTTGTTTCAAATTTAAAAACATTTGCCATTTCAACAGTTCATGTCAGAGATTTTAAATAATTAGTACATTGAGCTAAAAATGAATTTTGAACCTCTTTTCTTCAGAAGCAAAGGACATGTAAATTTACAGCTATTTTCCTGGCCCGGTGCCGAAACATCTCTTTTGTTATTGTGAAGGAAAATAGAGAGGTTTGATTAAATCCTTGTTCAGTAATTAAATGTCTGTAGTTTTTCTCCTGTAGACATTGTTCCATTTTGGTGGTACTTGTTGTAAGGCTCTGTGGAATTTTAATAAATCCCTCAAATGAACCCCCAGACAGTTTTCAGGATTTTTATGCTACATTAGCAATTACAGAAATACACAGCAAAAATAACAAACGTCTGTTAATTGCAAGCATTTAATTGTGTAGATTATTAATTTAGCATGAAGAGCAGATGACGGGTTGTATTCTGTCTGTTGCAGAAGTCTTGCACTTACTGTTAAGTTCTGTAAGTAATTTCATTTGGAGTAACGAATGATGCGTCTAATTCTTGGATCTTAAACTGAACACTTGCTGAACAAATTTAATACACAGCCCTACTCAGCACCATCTATTCAATAGTGCTACTGAAATCCCTAAGTTTGAGAAACCTCCAGTAGGGAAAGCTCACTCTTGAGTTTAATGATATTTTAAGCTATGTGATGTGTAAAGGTTGTAGAATAACTTGTATTTAATGGGGCATTCAGGAAGCGTGAGGGATTAAGACTACTTTCATGCAGAGGCAACTGGAAAAAAATGTGAATACTAGCAGGCGAAAGTCCATAGAGGAGCACGTGATTGTTTTGGGGTGGAGGTTGACTCTTCTGCGGTAAAATTAGCTAGGCCTTTTTCGAATTTTGCTTACACGTGGCTACCCCATTAAATATCTGCAGGATGTTTTTTGATGGTGAAAAACCATGACCAGTGTCAGTCACGTTTCCTATATTCAGAGCTTGCAGGCAGCAGTGCTTCAGGCTCAGTTTTTAATTTGCTCCTGAAGTGCTGGGACCTGAGTTGTTGGCCCCAAGTGGGAGTTGACCTGTGGACCCCTCACAACCTCACAGAATGTTTTGTTTTTCTTATTGGCTTCATGTTTCTGAGGTAGAACCTGGCCCACCTGTGGCTCTGTGGCTCTGCCCTCACCCAGGTGGTCATGGTTGGGATGGTGGGTGAGGCCAGGGCTATATTAACCAGGTGCTGATGAGTTGGAGGAGCTTCCTGTTGGGTGTGGCTTATGTTGGGACTGGTCACACCTTGCTGAGCTCTCTGGGTGGTGTTCTTCCATGTGAAGGGCCACTGAGGGAGCCATCTCTGTCTGTTGTGTCCA
>JAVSBS010024270.1:54275-93646 GCA_033124195.1 Coracias cyanogaster
ATCCTCCTGACACTCACCCTTGACATATTTATAGACATTTATGAGGTCACCCCTCAGTCTCCTCTTCTCCAAGCTAAGGAGACCAAGCTCCTTCAGCCTTTCCTCATAAGGGAGGTGTTCCACTCAGATAACCACAGGGAGATAACGTTGCATGAGAAAGGAAGACAGATATGCAGTAAGAAATATTGTTCATGAAACGGTCTACAGGAAGAGAGCAAAGCACTTGATATTGCAGGTCTGTGGAATAGCAACACTACATTCAGTGTCTCCCATTCACATACTGAACTGACAGCCTCCTAAAGGCTGGCATTCATTCTCTTGCTGCTTAGTGCATTTACAGTTCATTAGCAGTTTCAGTTTCACAGTGTTCATTATATGATCTGTATGCATAATGAATTACTCTGCTAGCTAACCCTTTTGGAGTTTATAGAATGTATTTTGTGCAAGATAAATAATATTATGTTGGGTTTTTTTGAAGGTGATGTGTTCTGAACTCTTAGTATGCCAACATCTACCCAAGAAGTCTCATTTTGAGGAACAGATCCAGTTATTAGCATAAAAGCTCTCTGCTGAAACGTTTCCTTGGAATTCCCTTTTTTGCTTTAACATGGCCATCAGTTTCTGTTATCTCTCTTAGCCTTGGTCTTACGCAAATGGATGCTGAGATATCTGGTTAACAGTATTAAATAAAGCAAGAAAGATTAGTATATTTGAAAGAATTCGATCTAACATAACCTTGGCATTTGAAACAGCTGTCAGCCCTTGCTGGCCACCTCCTAATTCTCCACTCTAATTTTTCTCTTGACTCTACAACCTCATTCTCCAGATAAGACTATGGCTTTCATATGGCAGAGCTCTGCATAGTCACTGATACAGAGAAAGATGTCCTTAGTCTTCACTAAGCAAAACATAATTTGAATGTAAAAGAATAAGAGTTCCCCTAAAGATAGACTGCAAGTACAGAGCATATTAAAAGCAGCATCTTCAGACAAGTTATTACTAGTCTGGTTTGCTTCTTCTCTGGTGCAGTCAAAGAGAAAATTCACCCTGTGTTTCAATTCAACCACGAAAAATGTATCTCTTTCCTAAATACCATTTTAAAGACAGCATATGAAAACCAGTATTCTTCCTGTGACACTCAAATTCTACAAATTTTCCCAGAGTCACAAAAAACAGCCTTGATATGGTAGAATTTCTGATTAATAAAACAAACCAAACGCTTCTGCTTCTTGTTTCATCTTCAAAACACATAATTTTCTCTTTAGAGAAGGTATTTCTTTTTCTGAGATCAAAAGCGCATGCACTGTCCGGTAGATACATCCGAATGCTTTTACAAGATCTTCCACATTACACAGTTCTTAGATAAATAGTTTGCTGTTGTAATTTTTATTAATGAGTTTCAATCTGTTAAGAAGAACCCAGAATAAAGCTTCGGGTTTATTCTTTAAGTCTTCTGACAATCTTCTTTACCAACATAGAAATCAGTATGAATGTGTTACGAAGAGCTAGATTTCAGACTTTTCCACTTGTACTCAGAAGTGCAAACAAAAGTCTTTTTGCATACCCTCCATAAGAGAAAGTAGTTAGAAAAGTATTTCAGTTGTCTTCATATTCCAGTCACAAATTTGGAAAAGCTACTAACAGTCTGACATTTCTAAATGAGTAGTTATGCAGATTGCCAGCTAACCATAAGGAGTGCCTGGAATGGGGAGGGAGATGGCAAAATATTTTCCTAGGAACAGACTGGTAACATGAATCCTGTATCTAAAGGGAGAGCTTTTGTGCAGTCCACTTACACTCCTTGTTTCTACATGATTTAATGTAGAAATAGCAAGTGCTGATGTGGATCCTGTGTTCAAGTGTCAGCAGCACAAAGCTACAGTTTTAACAATAAGCTGTTGGTGGACGGCACTAGTGAGAAACAGGTGCTCATTCCCAACTATAGCACTGCTCCCTTCTGTTTGCTTGCCATACAAAGGTTAAATTCATTCAAACATTTTTTTCTTTACGAAGCATAAATGGCTGCTGACTCAGATCTCCATACATTGTTGTTTGAAATACCACATGACATTGACAGAATCTTGATTTTTTCCCCAAACTTTCACGGGGAAGATTTGTAGAGCAGGATAAGATTTGAAGCACAGCAGATAATATTCTGCTTACTGATTCTGTATTGAATTACATCTGAGAAAGCTGTTTACATCTTGACAAAGTGTATATATGTTTTTAAGAAGCCAAAATAATTAGTTTTAATGTTAACTTTACAAGTGCAAAGACTATCCTAGCTGCAAATCAGAGAAGACCAGAACAGTGTAAGTTTCAATTTGATTTTCCCTTATCAGTCGAAATTATTATCTATCATAAACTTTTCAAGGAAAAAAAAAAAATCATCACGTTGCTCACTGTGTAATTTAACAAGTGTAAGGGAGTGAAAACAGTAGTTTGCAGCCCTTTCAAGTGATATTTCTCAGGGATGTATGGAAGTGATTCATAACAAAGACATTTAACAATAGGAGAAACATATTGAGACTGTACTTCAATGTGGGTACAGGAGTGGAAGCTGAGTGCAGTGTATTTGCTGCTTTCCAAGTAAGAATTTGTCCAAAGAGTCCTGACTGCAGAAGTGAAAAGTCTATTAACAGAAGGTTTTGATGACTTCAGTTCTGAGGTACCATCCTGGAAAGGTACCCCTAAACTTTTGAAAACTTGACAAGTTCCTGTAATATCTACACTTACTACACTTCCTCTTGAACACAGTTTTGGCAAGCTAGATTGTGGAAATGGGGAAATAACCTCTTTGCCAGGAATAATGGCCAACCACTGACTCTAGTCTGAGCAGTCAGTGCCAAGCATTTTTCTGTTTCATTGTAAATCAAAAATTCACCAGAAAGCAAATGACACATTTAACAGATAATGTTGCAATTTTAGGCCAGCAACCATCTGTGACTTTAAGGCCAATAAGCCCATGAACATCTCCAGTGTTAACTTTACCGCCTCATACCTCCATCTGTATAGACAGTGAAAACTCAGGGATAAGACCAGATGGCCTCAGAACCACTACTAGAAAACAAAAAAAACCCAACAACATCACAATTTACACAATTCATAAACTAAATGAAACAAATACTGGACCCTCTCTCCTGAATGGCCTAACCAGCCTGTTTTCTTGGAAAAATGATTATGTTGATCTGCAGTGTAGTTTTTCTCTTCCATGCCACTCCTTGGTTCCATGCCATAACTCACTGGATTGTAACTTCAAGTTGCCAGATTTTCAAGAGCTTTGGTTCCTATCTAGACAGTAGGCAAACAAATTTCCAAGCACTCACTGTCATGGGTCTAACATAAGAAAATGGCAGTGTTTTTTTAAAAACCTTTGAGATGTCTCATATATATACATAGACTTCAAAGGATAAGCTCATTATTTACTGCTGATTTAGCTTATCAAACTTTATCACCCTAGCACCAGATCTGTGAAGCTCCTTGTCAGTATTTTTCTTTGAGGCTGATTACGATACTGCTTTTGTTTCCCTAAAATTCATAAAAACAATTCAAAAGATGTCTACAATCTCATATAGCAGAGAAAGTGTATGCCTCATGCACCCCGACTTCTGCACTACTTTGAGCATTTGGTTTGTATATTGGGATGAATTTTCCTTTGGGTGTCATTGCCCTGTGAAAAAGAAGAGTAGCCCAGGCACAAAAATCACTGAAGAGAGACAGAGGCTGTAGGGCTTCTTCAACGTTTTCCACCAGTGACTCTGTCCAGCTTTAATTCCATGTCCCAGGAGATACTGGGACATGGAATTCCCTATTTACACAGCATGACTCAAGCCCAGAGTAAGTCTACTTTAGTAAATATGGCTGGGTCACTTTCTCTAGCCCTGAAAGCAACACAGTCTGCCTTCAACCCATATAGATATAAATTTGTTTCCTTCCAGTGGCCTTATTCAAACCTCCAAAGAGAAAAGTACCTCATCTGTTTTATGCCACACATTTGGCCAAGGTGTTTTTTCAGAGTGGCCATTGGCAAAGGCCAAAACGCTGCCACAGAGTTCAGCAATCTGGACAACAGCAAGCTAGTAACTGAGTCTCTTCAGCCTTTCACTATAGATAGAGCCAATATGCACACTGTCAATGGTGCGAACGTATGTATTTGGTAGACAAATATTGCATGTATTTTACAGCTGGGGAGTTTTCCATTCTTTGAGAAAGATCATATTATACAGAAAATAATATTCTCTAGACTCTTAAAATGTGCAACAGTTTTCACTCTTCTGTAATGCAGTTGAGCTTGTTTCTTGTTCTGGATATTGTTTTTAGACATGGTTATAGACAGGAGGGATTCTGTCTTCTCCCGTGTCTCTTTTTTTTTTTTTCCTAGTGGGAACCACCCTTTGAAACATCTTTCTTTTTAGTTATGGTCATACTCAGCTTAGTCTGGTCCAACAGGCAAACAAATGCTGTTTTCATTTGAAGAGATGATGGAATTGGGAGCAACTCAACAACAGGGTGTGTCTACACTGAATATATTCAGGAAAAGGCACAGAAATATCCTGCAATTAAAAAGTACACTGTCGAGGTCCAGGCGCCACATACACTTAGAAATAAAATATCTGAACCATGATTCTCATTGGATTCCTCTCATCATTGCCTGAAAGATGAAGAACTTTATTGCAGAAGAACTACTACATCAAAACAAAACAATGAATAGAGTTGAAAGCCGTAAACACCAAATAAAGGAAAAGGGAAGCTTTGGCAGTTTGAAACATGTAACATTCTTCAGAGGGCTTGTAAAGTGGGGAAAAAAAATCATTACAGAGCATAAAAATATCCTCAGTTTGTTTGGAAGTGACTGGGTTTTATATTCAGTTATTTAGCTCTAGGTATAATATTCCATACTGGTTTTAATACTTATCAAAGTGCTGGTCTTGCAGCAGTAAGGAATAACTCAGTTTGCAATTCCACCCAAAAAGATTATACATCACAAAGCTGAAGAAAGAGCTTGTTGTATAAATCAGAAGGAGAAATTCTTCTCTATTTATGTGAGTTGTTACATTCAGTATGATTCATAAAGTGTTGTGTGAAGTTCTGAGATGAATGCTTCTTGTATAACTATCATGATACTCTGTGTATCTATCGTTCTCACATTATCATTGTTTTAAAGCTCATGCATGTCAAAACACAAGTTATCTGAATAATCGATTGGGACATTGGAGCAAGGTGCCATGCCTCAGATTCCATTTGGGGGAGTGGTCTGGGACCCCAGTGGGTGGACCACATCCCTTGGTGGGCGGATCCTGGACATCTAGGGGGCGGATCGCGACACATGGCTTGCTCAGATTGGTTTACTTTTGTCTTTTAATTCCTAAAGCTACAGCTTATTTTGGGATATTTTCAGATGTGTCCACTAGCCATCTTAAGCTGAAACAATAGAGTCATAAATACAGATTGTCTCAACAGTTGAGAAAACAGCTGGGGTCCACATAAAACCATTAACCTTCTGAAAGACCGAGATGTACCTCATGCTGGTTGCACATTATTGTCATGATAGTTCCACTCACATGGCACTGAGCACAAGGATGTTAAATAAAATCAGCAGAGAGGTTTCATACATGGTAAGAATTACAACTGTACTTATAACACCAGCTCAGTTTTGTGAATAGCTCCCTTGGGCCTAATGCATGCATGGAATTGATCTGTCTCCTACAGTGGCAAGACCTACACCTTTTCTCAAGTATTATACTCTTACACTGTGAACGGTTAATAACAAAAAAAGCCCAACTCACTAATAGGAAATATAGAGAGGAAAAATGTTTTAATAACATTTTGCAGATCAAAGTGTTTACATATTCCACCTTTAAAGGTCCAGAGTTGCTACTGAGTATAACCCAAGAAAATAGTGCTGACAGCCCACACATGAGGAGTAAGATTTGAGGATAAACAACAAACTGTCAAACACTGACTTAATCCTAGTAAGTCTCAAACTGAAATAAATCTTTCAAGATGGCCTTTTTCCTCAGTGGGTCTCTCATTAGATTGATGAGATTAAAAACTAATTAGAAGCAGCAATTTAGATTCAACACAAATTCAACCTGCATTTGCAAGTTGAACGAACTGTCAATTTACGAAACAAAAATTCTTCAGGATGAGGATGGTACAGTATTGAAAAAGTCAGACAATTGGGTGATCCAACCACAGTAACAGGCACCATGGTTACATGAATTCTAAATCCTCCTTCATTAAAACAAATTAGAATTCTAGCTTCATCTTGGTCCATGTTGTTACACCTATCACAGAAGTGTAAAAATCAATTCCAAACTAATTGACACTTCAGGAAGAAGAGTCTGCCAGCCAGTTTTCCAATATCAAAGACCAGAAGGGCATTGAGCAACGGTAGTTCAGAGACGGCAAAACTATTTCTTACATAGTGCCTGAATGGGGCAATAAGCTTTAAATTGCAGCCACAAAGTCTGTCCTTTGAGATGAATCTTTTCTTCATGACCATAAAATATTTTTGCACCATGAGCAGTGAGTGTGGTATTGCTCATTTTAACCACCAGCAATAACACCTTTTGCTATTTTTTTTCCTCACTGTCTTTACTCATTAAGCTGTTTAAGGAGAAATATCATCTAAAAGACCTTGCCATAAGCAAATCTGAGACTCATATATTTGAATAGCTTTCTTTATGATAAGATAGACTGAATCAAGGAATCTGGCTGCAGTGACATGAAGTAAAAAGAATATCATGTCTTAAGCAGTATTGTCTTACTTACTGTTTTGTTGGCCTTTCTGTTGCATCAAAATGACTTCATCAAATAACCACACACAAAATTAATTACTGAGGCAGCTTAATAAAGAAAAAATTATCAAAGAATGAACACTTTATTGAAAGAAAACTTCAAAATCATAATTATTTTAGCAAAAATCTTCAGGTTGACATAAAGAAGTAATGTTGTTTTATTTCTATGTTAATGGAGTTACTCATTCTTATTCTATTACTTAGATATTAAAGTTAAACATAACTCCTGCAAAATAATCTGTGAAGAAGACAAGGTATTTTTCATAGTTCCTGAGTAGGAATATGTACTATCTTTTTTTTTTCCTTCTTTTCATGGAGAAATCAGAAGAACACTGCAGAAAATCAATTAACAAACTGTGGAACCAAACAAAAAAATACTCAAAGTGCTCAGCGTTAACTTATTTCTGCTCTCTGCAATGTTTAACTTTTATTTCAATGGGGATAGAGTTGCACAGGTATTAAGCACTATAGATAAATTAAACCCTACAGCTTTGAATCTGTATTTTGAATTGAAAAAAACCCCAACAAACCAGAATACATAATACATATATCTACATTTCAAATGAAGTTCATCTATCTTTAACTTTCAGCTTATTTTACTTTGCTTTTCTTAAACTTCTGACAAGGTTTCAATTATACACTTCATTACGCTGTTTCTTTCTGTAAGGAGTTGACACACTCAGAAATTTATCTATACAATAAAAATCACAGCCTACTCAGTCACCAAAGCTTTATAGAAGTATTTTCTAAAAGTATTTTTTAGATTTCTTTTTTTTTTGAGAAAGAGCAAACCGAGCTTTTTTTCTGGAATTCCACCCTTAAATCTACAAGATGATAGAGTGTAAACACATGACCATGGGAAGTCAGTGGGAATTAAATATTCCAGAGCAGCCTTTCATGCCATTTTGATGCTGCAATATCAGAGCCAGAACCATTGTCTGCTGAGCAGAGTCCTTTACCCTTTCTCAGTCCAACATTAAATACTGACAATTTAAATTAATTCAATTCCATAGCAGGTTCTATCTTCATTCAGATTCAAAGGCCAAGTGAAGAAGCATGACAATGCTGAACATCGGCACATCTGTGAGAGATACAGTCCAGATGAATTCATCTGCCCAAGCTAGATGACAGCCATCAGTAAACAGTGGCTAGCTACCAAAGCCTGAGGGATACTTAAAGCAGGCAAGGAGGTCTCTGAAAGAAACACATAAAACTTCATTATGATTTCCTTTTTCTAACCCTACTGTTGTGTACCACATCTACCTGCAGCTCCTTTTCATTTTTTTTAAGGCAAAATAATAATAATGGGGGGTTTTTGTACTTCAGTGGGTTTTCCCTTCTATAACTCTTTGTCATGTTTTTGTGAACGTAAGTGCAAACTGAAGTGCTGGGACCTGAGTTGTGGGCCCCAAGATGGAGTTGAACTGTGGATGAGTCACAACCTAGCAGAATGTTTTGTTTCTCTTGTTGGCTTAATGTTCCAAAGGCAGAACATGGCCCACCTGTGTCTTTATGGCTCCACCCTCACCCAGGTGATTGTGGTTGGGGTGGTGGGTGAGGCCAGGATTATATTAACCAGGAGCTGATAGGTTGTAGGAGTTTCCTGTTGTGTGTGGCTTCTGTTGGGGCTGGTTGCATTTTGCTGAGCTCTATGGATGGTGTTCTTCCATGTGAAGGGCCACTGAGGGAGCCATCTCTGTCTGTTGTGTCCAGCAGGTGATGCTGGCACCACATTGGGCAGTGGAGGAGCTGGGCCCACAGGAACTTATGGCAGGACTGTCTGAAAGAAAACTTCCAAGGGGATATTGCTGAGTTCAGTGTTGTTCTGTGTGATGAGGCAACTGATGGCAGCATGAAATGATGATGGCTGAACCAACACAACAACTCCAAGGAAAAACATTCCTGCTGGGTGGAGAGTTGTCTGGGAAGGGTTTTAGAGGCAACGCTCCACAGGACCTGCACTAGGAGTGAGAGCTGATGCTTCTTTTGTGGGGCCTTCCACGATTTCCAACTTTAACTTAGGAGAGAGAATTATGTTTTTAAATCCTCCTAGTTCACTCTGGGCAGCGCCCCAGTGGCTGCCACCTCTCCCTCAGCATCCATCCTGTCATTGTGTGGTGATGGGTGTCATTTCTGGGCACCCTCTCTCCTGCTTCTGCCTTTCCTGACACAGAAGCTTTTATCTTCTCTTTTGTACTTTTTTTCTCCTGCTCATATAAAGCTCCTGAAGGACTGCACAATGTTAGTAAGTTTGCGTGCAGTGCATAATATCCTCCACCCATTTTGCTGCAGACATGACCCTTGTGATGAGTCTCTAGATGTATATACATGGCTTTCTCTGAGCTTCAAGTGGAGAAGAAACCCTTTAACTTCCTATTTGTCTTTTAGGAAGCAACTGAAAACTGAATTATTTAAAGCAGAAACCAAGCCCTGGCATGCAGCCTACAGATTGTTAAGGAAACTGGAAAACTCTGCACAGGTAGCAGCAAATGGAGTTGCTGGGTAGAGAGAGCCCTTGTAAGGGCACCAGCAAAGTGCTGCATGGCAAACACGTGGAAATGAAGTATCAGCAAAGTGAGCAGCTACAGAAAATGGATTAATCTTTGAAAGCAAGCAAATCTTCTCTCTGCACTGAGTTCCGGAGTGTTTTGCCAAAATATGTAACTCTGATTATAACGTAATTTAAAAAAGGCTATGTAATTGCCAAAGACATCAAGGTTGGGTCAGCTGGTGTAGTTAGATATCACAAGCTGTTTGTCAGGATATAGAAGTATTTCTGCATAGATGTCCTTGTAATTTAACAAAGCAGAGACAAGTGCTTGCTAAATCAAGGTGGTAGCTTCTTCTATTTTAGTTAAAATTGCTTCCATGCTAACGTTAAAGCATGAGTTTCAGTTCTATTTGCAACACTTCTGTTTTAATGTGCATTAATATACCAAAATCTTTCAGTTTGAGGTTTAGTATTTTTAAGAACAAGAATATTTGGGCAGTTTTGCATCAGCTGTTTTTCACTTCCATAGGAAAAAAATTAAGGTTGGGAGATGTTTTGTGGGGTGATGTAACAGCTTGTACTAAACCAAAACACTTGCAGGGAACTAAGAAGTTTTTGTACCCACAAGTCTTTGGAGAAAAAAGTATACTTTGGTGATCTCTGCCTCTAAATTGCCACTGCTCTTTGACACCCTTTCTTCCTTTTTGATGGTGCCAGTAAGAAAACAGGGCTGTGCTGCCTTTTGAATTTCCCTTTCATCTAAGCATGCTGTCTTCTACGTCATGCACGAGCTCTTTGTGCGGCTGGGGCGTACGTGACAGGAGGACTTATTTCTCCCTTAATTAGGGACAGGCGGTGGGCGTGAAGGCTCCTTTCGTAGCTTCAAGATTGTCATACACCCCTCCAAACAAATTAGCTAGTCACCTACTACAAAACATCTCCTCTATTTTTATATAAAAATGGATATTTAAGGCTCTGGAGGGGTTGTGGTGTTTATTATTCCGCTAGGAAGGACTGTGCTTGACAGTTGACTGGAGAGTCCTTGGTGGTGGTCAGCAAAGCAGTGGTGGGAGGAGAAGGAGCTCTGGCAAGTTGGAAATGGCAAAAAGGTTTTAATTTATGCACCCTGGACGTTTTATGGTTGCTGTCTGAGAAAGCCTCCGTTGGCTGCCTGGTGCGGCTGCTCTGCTATTTATGGACAGCCAAACTGCAAGTGCGAGCTGCAGCTCTAATTCAGCAGAATGCTGCCAATCCTTTGCAATGTTTTTGTTGTTGGTTGGTTGTTTTTGGTCCCCCCCCCCCCCAAGGCTTAGATCTTAGCTATGGATTTTATGCTTTATTTTTCTGGTATGATTTGTATCTCGCACATGACAGTGTTGACTGCAGTGGTGTCAGTGTAGCCCTGGTGAAGCCAGAGCAGGCCCGGCCTGCTGAAGCAGAGGAGGAATGTAAAACTCTTGGTAATAAAAATAGCCTCTTTTACATTTTACATGTAAATGAAACTTTGCCATTGGTGTGGGACTTTGCCAGGTATGCATACCGTCTGCTTCGTGACCTCTGTAGGACTAATGCAAATAGCAGTTGACTTCAGATAATTTGATGTTATTTACCTCATTAATTTATGTCCGTCAAAAGACAGGAGGAGTTCTCTGCCAGCAATGAATTACTTTCTGGTATTGATTTACTGGTAGTGACATGGAAGAATGAGGAATGACATTTTGTATGGTTATGTCAAAAACCATTATCTTAATATCACAGTGGTCAAATTTGAATAACAGCTGCCATGTTACTTCCCTGAATAGGGAATGCTTTCCAAAGTGTGGGGAAAAATACATGGTATTACAGGTTAATAACAGGTGGGACATGCCTTCTTTTTACTCCAGCAGTACCGCTTCTCTCTGGATCAGTTGAGATCACTGTGTACCTCTCAGAAGAGGTTATTTTCTGGTTCCAGCAGAATTATTGGATCCTAGACATGCCTTCAAGCCATCTGGCCACATCTCATTGCATTCAAAGAATGCTGCTGGGCATGTTTAACTAGGTCCCCATGCCAGGCTGCTCTGACTAGGGGTGCTCCTGGGGGGCTCAGGAGAATGGATGCTTCTCTACTGTAGGATCCAGCTTTTTTGCAGATGTGTGTAACTGGCTTCTGTTTATATCCATATTTCACTGCCTTGTAATCTTTTAATCAGAGGGGTTTTTTTTCTTTTCTTATGTATATCTGACTTTCTTTTTGGAGATGGTGAATTTTCAGCACATTTTCAAATAATTTGTTTTCATGGAATTTTGAAGAAATATGCCTACAGTGTGTTCTGCAAAACATTTTATGCATATTAAAAAAAAATCCGTAAAGTTCTTGTCTGCCAGAGTTTATACAATGAGACCTTTGAGTTTGCATGGTGTGTCTTGTTTGTGGAATGAAGATCCTGTGTTGTGATGCTCAGCCTTTGGTGCCAAGAGGTCTCCTGCAAGGCCCATTAATTTTCCATCAGTGCAGTGTTAGTAGGTTCCAGGAGTTCTTTTATTGATGGTGGATGTTTACCGTTGCCAGTATTGGGTAGAAAATCTCTCACTTCACAATGTTGTTGACTGTTTCTTCTCTTTTGATGATACTTAATGCTTCTTTTATTTTGCTTAATCTGTTAATCCTTCTTACATTTCAGAAAATGTAAGAACAGCCTTACATTTTAGCCACACAGCCTTCTTACATTTCAGAAAATACACCGAGTTTGTTACATGCAAAGCTGTTTTGTTTTTTTTAAAAGAAGAAAATGCACAAACAAAAATAGTGTCTGACCTGAAGTTCATAAAGAAAGAAAAAATGAGAGTTTTATGTTTCTTTGCCTGTGTGCCTGACTTTTGCATGGACATTTGTAGAGAAGCCCCCTGAAATTACATAGTATGTTACATCCTTCAGTATATTCATTTTAGTTGCATAGAAACAAGTTATGCATTTGTACAAGCTTTATAGTTTGTTTATAATTCTGTATCCCTAGAAATTTAAAATAGATGCTGTGTTATGAGTGATCTGATTGTGTTACTTTCTCACCTTTCCTATGGCCTTTTACATAAATTGTGTGATTAAAGGGTTAGTTTTTCAAGAGGAAATGAATGCTAATTGTATGTAATAAACCTTAATGAAATGTTCTACCCTGGTACATAAAATGAAGAGAGTAGATTCATTGTTAGATTGGGTATCTGTAGTTGAATATAGTCTACTTTTACTAATACATTTTAATATTTTTGTAATTTCTTTAGAGGTCTATTTGTTCTGCCACTGTAATTTATCAGAAGTTGGACTAGCAGACTTTAACAGACCTCTTTACATCTCTGCAGACTGAGTGAGCTCACATGGGGATTTTTCTTTTAAGGTTTCTCAAGGAAGGGGAGATCTGCTGCCAGTATAGTTTCTTCCAATGTCAGGAGCACAATAAACACTTGCCAGATCAAACTAGATCTGGGAAGAAAAAGTAGTACATAATATGACACCTTCTTTAAGAACTGGTTGCTTTTTGAGACAGAAAACTAGGTATTTAGACAGTTTATCAGAACGAAATCACATAGTTGTTCTACATGGAGTGTAGCTGCATGAATCCAAAAATATTAAGTATTAGCAGATGAAGCATGCCCTGAAATGAGGCTTTTTCACTATACCTCTGTTCCTCAGCTTTATCTCTTCCTCTCTGGTTGGCAGATATTCTTGTGCTGTGATTGGTAAGTTTGAATGGAATTTATTTCATTTAACTTTAGCTGCTAAATACAGTCCTAGTCAGTGGATGTGGATTGAATCATCCCTGGAGATTCCTGTTTTATAAACCTATTTTAGGATACAGTGAATCACCAGCTGAAAGCGCCTGTTTCTTATTTCTGATTCTAGAGGAAGCATCAATCATTACTGCAGAACAAATGTCAAGCATATATATATGGCTAAAATTAAATATCATGAATCTGATCTCAAGATCAATTTTAAAAATTCCACATCTTCGTTTCTGAAATGCAGAGGAGAAATACACAGTTACTTGATCAGTGAAATCTGTAAAATCCCATCTGCTCACATAGGTGTTGGAGAGTGAGTGTGAAGCCTCCATGAGCTCAGGTGGCTGTGGTCCCGCTGCCCAAAGTACCTCCTGTCCCTCCTCCCAACACTGGAGCTCTGCCTTCCTCCCTTTGAATACACATCTCACCAGGCATTTATACTCATCCTTTAATGTGTTTCTGGTCCATGTAACCATAAGATGGAAAATAAGATGGCATTATGACTGTTAGCTAACACTTTGTTAGATGGATATTTAAATGCCTTTAATACTTTTGTAAGCACTACATCCTGTTCTTCCTCCTTGTTGACTGCTTTTCATTTCCAACACAGGTATTTCTTTTTCTATAAGACACCAAAGGCATAAGCGTCTGTGGTGGAGTGGCACTGGGAGCTTGCGCAGAGTGGATTATCTCAGCAAACTTTGAAGTTCAAACTCTTCCATTTACTAATAGTGGGCAAATGCCTTCTCTTTGGTCACTGTTGCCGTATTGCATTAAACAGTGATAGGTGACAGCATCTCATAGAGTCATAGGCTCTTTGAATTGTTTTGGTTGGAAGAGACCTTTGAGATCATTAGTTCCACCGTTAACCCAGCACTGCCAGGTCATCACTAAACCATGTCACTATGCACTACATCTGCACTCTTTTAAATACCTTCAGTCACCATCCAGGAGCTCCTCTACTTCCCTAGGCAGCCTGTTCTGATGCTTGACAACCCTTTCTGTGAAGAATTTTTTCCTAATATCCAACCTAAATCTTCCCTGGCACAACTTGAGGCCATTTCCTCTTGTCTTATTGGGAGAGGAGACTGACCCCCACTTTGCTACAACCTCTTTTCAGGTAGTGTAGGAAGCAGTAAGGTCTCCTCTGAGCCTCCCATTCTCCAGGCTAAACAACCCCAGTTCCCTCAGCTGCTTCTCATAACACTTATTCTCTAGGTCCTTCATCAGTTTTGTTGTCCTTCTTTGGACCCGCTCCAGCACCTCAATGATCTTCATGTACTGAGGGGCCTAAAACTGAACGCAGTATTCAAGGTGCGACCGCACCAGTGCCGAGTACAGGGGGACAATCACTGCCCTAGTCCTGCTGGACACGCTATCTTTGATACAAGCCAGGATGCTGTTGGCTTTCTCGGCCACCTGGGCACACTGCTGGCTCATGTTCAGCCAGCTGTTGACCAACACCCCCAGGTCCTTTTCCACCAGGCAACTTTCCAGCCACTCTTCCCCAAGCCTGTAGCATTGCTTGAGGTTGTTGTGATCCAGGTTCAGGACCCAGCACTTGGCCTTGTTGAACCTCACACCATGGGCCCTGGCCCATCAATCCAGCCTGTCCAGATCCCTCTGTAGAACTTCCCTACCTTCAAGCAGATCAACACACCCACCTAACTTGGTGTCATCTGCAGACTTAATGAAAGTACCCTCGATACCTTCATCCGCATCATTGATAAAGGCAGAACAGGACTCAGTACTTGGCCCTGGGGAACACCACATGTGACCAGCTGCCAACTGGATTTAAATCCATTCACTGCCACCTTCTGGGTCTGGCCATCCAGTCAATTTTTTATCCAGCAAAGTGTACCCCTATGTAAGCCATGAGCAGCCAGGAGAATGCTGTGGGAAACAGTGTCAAAAACTTTACTGAAGTCCAGCGAGACAACATCCACAGCCTTTCCCTCATCCACTAAGTGAATCCTGTTGTCGTGGAAGATCAGGTTACTCAAGCAGGACCTGCCTTTCATAAACCCATGCTGAGTGGGCCTGAGCTCTTCAAATCTTTCTACTTTCCAGACAGTGCATCATAATGTGAGGCCCTAAGTATATAAAAAAGTAATTTTACTCTCCGATTACAAGTTCTGAAACCATTAAATGAAACCTGTATAAACAAGTCAACAGCCCTTTCACCTGAACCCAAATTAATTTTTTTTAATTTTCTAGTGAAGTTAACTAGTGTACGAGATTATCTTGATTAAAAATGTATAACCTCCAAACTGACCAAGGCTTGTTAAAATTGCATCTCTGATGCACCTGGTACTCCTCCCAACTGAGAAACGCAGTTACTTGACTGTGCTTTGGGTTTCTGCATGTCCCACAGTAGATTTCTTTGTGGGATAAATGAAAAGAGAGAAAACCAAAGTGGCACACCAGGACACATTACTCAAGGAAGTGATGTGGCAAAGCAACATTTGGGTTGAATTAGAATTTTTACTTACATTTTCTTAGTACCTGCTGGCTTCCTCTGCCTGGAGTCTGGCTGCCGCCCCTGTACTGAGCACTCAGAAGCGAAACCCTCAGTGTTTCCTATGATGTGAAGAGCCTGGCCTGGGGGTTTGAGGCAGTGTGTGCCTGCAGGAACCCAACTGGGTATCAGAATTACTCAAGAAAAGCCAAAATCTCTCAGAGGTGGGAATGAATACTTTAGTTGTGCATAATATATTTTGATTCACAGTCTTAGAAGTAAAAGGTGTAATTTCTTTTCATGATGGAATATGAATGATTTTGATAACATCTATAAAGAGTTTGAGCTACATTTAAAATTTTGTTATTCTGGAATAAACCCAGGGTAAGTTAAAATGCATTTATTTTTGTTGCTGTGCTGCAATCAGAGGTGTTGTGGGTGAGGGCCAGTAGAGTGGTGGCCAGGAGCAGTGCCGTAGCGTACCAGTCCTACCTGGAGACACTGACCATGTGTCTGGCAGCAGAGAGGTTAAATCCCTTCAACCTGCTACCAGTGATCTCCTGGCAAGGAAATGAGTTTTCCAAAGTTTTGCATAATGGGACTGTTGAACAAGGATGTTTTGAAGCTGGCAACGCAGAAGAGCTTTCTGCTTTAGCATTTCTGTCCCTTTAAAGCCAGAATGAAAGCAGGGTGAAACCTGGAAGGTTAAACACCCGCATGGTGCAGTGAAACATTAACATTTCCCTTGAAATCCAAATGTTTCTGCTCCTAATTCCAGTGATTGTGGTGTTTATTATACCAACATCTGGCTTTTGTCTTTGTGTCCACAACACTGAAGTAAGTTTATAATCTGTTTTCACTGCTTAATGCTTTCAACCTCCAACTGATAACTTCTTTTTCCTCATCCTCTTGGGGTCATTAGATATTGCTGGGCTACTCTTTTTGCTGGACTTCTTTTGTGCACATAAAAGAGCTTACAGTTTACTGGGGTTTTTTTATCAGACTTCAGAAATAATTGAGCTATAACTGTTACAGATCAGTAGAGAGCTGTTTTTAAATGTGCAGACCTACAAGAATGTGGTTGGGTTGAACTAAAGAAATCCAGCAGATAAAATATAGCACTGGCCAGAGCCTGGCTGCTTCTGGGGCACGGTTTCTTATCCCTCGGCAAGCATATGCACCCTCCCTTCAGAGAATATAGAATCACTACATTGAAGAGGCTTTACAGCCAGCCTGCCTTGCTGAGCCACGGGCTTCGTGAGCAGCCTGTCTGCCCCGCTGGATTTACGGGGCCATGAGCCTGAGGGGAAGGATTTTTCCTGGCTTTCATCCATCGCTTTCCAGGGTATCCCATCCACAGTGGGGCTGGGGCCCAGCCTGTCTCCTCCTTATGCTTTATCATAGAATCATTTAGGTTGGAAAAGACCTTGAAGATCATCCAGTCCAACCATAACCCTGCCCTACCAATACCCTATCCCTAAGCACCACATTTACACGGCTTTTAAATACCTTCGGGGATAGTGATTCAACCACTTCCCTGGGCAGCCTGTTCCAGTCTTTGACAACCCTTTCAGTGAAAAACATTTTCCTAATGTCCAACCTTAACCTCTCCTGTTGCAACTTGAGGCTGTTTCCTCTTCCTCTCCATGAGTTTAGCACTTTAACAGAGAAACTCACTGGAAATAAGTGTCGTCTTTGAATGTCCAACATAAGAGGTAACTGGGATATGTGGGCTGCTTGCCCCATGTCTGTCTCCGTGTCTGCCCCGTAGCCAGCTGGCCCAGCCAGCACTTGTCTCATCAGGTCATCCCAGAGATGGTGGCTCCTAATTCTTCCTGCTTTCTAATTACATATGGAAAAAGAAAAAATTAACAGGAGTATATATTTGAACAAGTTTTGCCTGGAATTGTGTCATTTTTATAATAGATGTGTTACAAGGAATACGCTGAGATACTGATGCCAGAACTTACTGAAAAACAGGAAGAGGTTAACTGAATGTGGAAAACCTACGTGAGACAGGATTACAAAAAGGAGTAAGAAAAATACTATTATTGACAATATGATGGCTATAATAAAGAATAATATCAATAGAAAATGCATAATGGAAAGAAGTTGTTTTCAAAAGGATAAAGGTAAACGACAGACTAAACAATATTGGCTTCTTTGGGGAAAAAGTACCCAGCTGTCCCAGCAGATAAAGCCACCCTACGGGAAATAGGGATGGAAAGAATACGAGGGATGGGTGTTGGCATTTCAGAGTCCACTATCTAAAGGCTACAGTGTGACAGGCAGGCCTGTCTGATGATTACTGGGCATATACCGGTGCAAAGGTTATTTTGTGTTTCAGACATATGTGTGAGATAATCTACTGACATGAAAATATAGAAATGCATGTCCCATGTTTTATGATCAGAAGACCACAGGCACCACTCTGCATCAGGAATGATGAAATAGGGCCTAGCTGAAGTATTTAGTTTCCCTGTATTGCTTTTGCCATGATATGAAAGCTATTTCTGTAGCTTTAGTTATTGATGTCACCTTCCACTGTTCGGAGACTGTAATGGCTTTCATGGGGGGTTTAATCGTACAGAGGACCGTGCCTTTTGCATAAGTATGTACACTGTAGAGGGAAATGCAGAATACAGGGGAGCGGAGAGCCAAGGGAGAGCTCTTATTGATTTCCTCTCACAAACTGCTGAACGCTGCATGCAGGACTGGGTCCCTGGAGAAACCTGTCCTGCTGCATATATATCACGGGCTTTGACATCCCAGTGTGGGGTAGACAAAATCAGGGAGCACTTGGAAAGGGCAAAATGTTTGCTCCTCCTCCTCTCCCACACACAGGCAGTCCTGCTCCCCTCCGTCCTGTTAAATTGCGACAATGAAAGGAAAAAACATGGAAAAAACTTGCAAATGAATTTGTACTTTTCAACAGGAGAGATGCTGGGGGAGAAAAATGTGTTTAAATTCGAGCGTTAAGCTTTGAATTGAGGCTGGTGGTGGAAAAAGGTTGGGGTGGAGTGCTTGAGCAGCAGGGGCAATGCCTCCTTATGGCTCTGCCTTCTTCTCCTGTAGCAGCAGGGTCCAGCCCTGCTCCCAGAGCCTCCCTCTACCACCTGGGAAGAGAAGTCTGGTGGCCAGGTAGTCATTCCCTTTGCAGAGGGTCTGGCCCCTAGTTGGAGTATATTCATACCAGCTAAAGGCTGAGGGAGGAAAAGCAAATGTCCAGCTGAACTCTTCTGCAGGCTTAGGCTGGGCGGGAAGGCTGCCTGATGGCTTTCTTCTGGTTTTGAAAGTGGAGATCTCTTTAGTGTTGCCCAAGGCTGTCATTGTGTACCTCATAGTTCCATGGAGCAGCTCTGTAATGACTGGGGACAACCTTGGTGTGCCTTCGCGCTGGGAAACGCAGCAGCCTCACGTAGGGCAGAACGCTTCCCTGATGAGATGTCAAGCTGGATAAGATTTAAAAAAAATGTTGGTTTTTTTTTGCCAAACAAACATTTCTTAGGCTTTCTGTTTTCAACCAAAAATAAGGGGGTTTGTTTTCGCTTTTCCCAGCTGGCAGAACACTGTGACCAGCTGTACAATTTACAGTAGATTGAGTAACATCAGAGTCTTGCCGAATTGGACCGAAACAAAAGTGGCTGGTTGTGAAGCAGTGCCTGGTGTGACATTGAAGAACAAGGGTAAACGTAAAGGTTTCTTCAGTGACACCTATACTATGTTAAAAGAGTTTCCTGAGTAAGTTTGGTGCTTTTAAAGGTAATTAAAAACATGAAAGGCTACAATTTTAAATATTGGTGTACTGGTCAAATGTGGAGCTATGTGAAGATTTATTTTTGCTTTCAAGTATGGTTGGAAATTGGAAGCAATCTTTGATGCATAATAAGCCTGTGTTTCTGCAAATACAGAAGGAGTTTTCAACCAAGCTTTGTATTTATTTTGTAGTGGGAATGAATCTGGGGGAAAAAATAGGCCAGAAGACTGTACACACAACCTCTGTATAGGCCCTATCAGAAATCCTCAGCTTGCAAGTGTTTGCTTTGACTGTGGAGAGTTGTCAGCGTCTGGGTCTAAGCTCAGTTATCACTACTAGCTTTCAGCAAGGAACACGTGGTGCTTCTCTACACAATTAACGGGTCTGTTCCAAAAAACATGCTTTCTAGCCTTGAGGAAGGTGCTTTTTTTGCTTTCAAACCTGATGAATGAGGGGCAGCCTTTTAATTACGCATACTTTCCCTTTTTTTTTTTATATTCCTCCTAATGCCTTTAGTAATAACATCTACTTTTAAATAGCTTAAGGTCTGTGTTTACATGGATTTGGTACTGTTGTGTAAGCCCTGTCTCTTCTGTGATGGAGAATGACTACTGTCCTCTGCCAGTGCTGTTGCAGAAGGGACAGGGCAAAAAAATAGGCACAGGTGCTAGAATAGCACAGGGAAATGGGGCTGAAGAGTCCCTTGACCCACATGGTCATTTGACTTCCTTCCTAAGAGGACACTTCGTCTAAAGAAATGTATTAAGAATGGTTTATTTATGTTTGAACTATGGGAGGCATAAGAGAAGACATGGTAGTGTTACAGAGGTAGTGAGAGAAAGATCTGCTTTGACTTAGCGTTCTTCATCGCTTGTAGGTTTTTTTTGAATTATGCTTGAAGGGGACCTTTCTAAACAGGTGTCACAGGCTAAAAAGGTTAAAAAGTGTACAGGAGAGTGATGGATGGGGAGGAAGTTTAGTAAGTACTTTGTAGCCTCTTCTCATTAAATGTGTTTTATAGGTACTTTGGGCTGTGGGGTACTGCACACAATCAAAGGTGTTATTTTTTCAGTCCTGGTATGCCTGGTTTTTCCCTTCTAATAAAATGGAAGACTTAGTAGAATAACAAAATTGTAATTTCTTATCATTCACTTATTTTTAAATGGACAGAAGATTTGAAGCACAAATGTCTTACTGGTTAGTGGGAAGGGAAATGTTAAATTTCACAAGCTGTGCTTGTTAGTGGGAAGAATAGATTCAATATTCATGTTACTGTAAATAGAACTTTTAATAATACACTTGCTTGCCATGTGTGGAGACCTAGGCAGACATAAGTTGAGCAATCCTATATAAGATGCAATGTAAATATAATAAACACACACACAAAAAAGTGGTCTGAAATGAGGGGTAGAAATTTGAGAGAAGTGATATATATGCAAATACAGCAGCATTGTCCTGCTGTAATGAAGTATTGTCATATATAGTGAAGAAATATATAGCTACCACTTCCCCAACAATCTTCTTTCTTAACCAGTCTAAAGACATATATGCAGCAGCCAGCTTGATGAAATAAAGATTTGTATTGCTTTTGTACTGATACTCTAAGAAAAAGCTTTTTATTGCAGTATGGGGAAGGGAGGGCAATAAGCTCTGAACCAGTATTTTAATAATTTTATTTTTCAGTATAGAAAGCTGTGGATAAATTTTACAGTGTTGCTACCAAAAAAATTCAGACTTCTGCTTTTGAGTGTCAATGGTAAAGCAGTAGGTTGAAGAGAACAAAGAAAATCAAAAATAAGTAAGAGAGTTTATTTCAAAGACATCTATAAAAAAGTGGAGTTTTAAAATTTTATTAACAAGGACCTGAATTAAGCTTAACTAATTTGGGTCCTGATCTTGAAAATAATTTCATGCATGCTTAACCTCAATCATGTTTGTTCTCAACTAATTACCTGTGTTTACAAACTATTAAGCAAAGTGTAGCATGTTTACAAAATGAGCATAATGGAAAAACTGATAAAAAACACAGATATGCTAATGTGAAAAATCAGGCAGATACACAAAGTATTAATGTTTTACCTTGAGACGTTAATTCCAAGTCTTTTCAGCCACTGTTGAATTTGATGAAACCTCTTTTTCACCTGAAGGAATGAATTAATAAAACCCAAAGAACACAATTGTAAGTTGATGGAAGAATACTGAATTTAAATGAACATTGCAGCAAATTATGAAGACCAAGTAGATTTTTGGCTTAAAGCCAAAAGTTGTTTGGTTTGCCACAAGTCTTGACTTATCACTGGCTATTTGAATACACATTACATTGAAGTCATTAAAATAGTTCAAGTACCACAAACAAAAAGAGAAACTAGAAGCGTGATGATTAACTGTTATAAAGAATTCATAGCAATGCCCATTAAATGAAAGCACTGGAATTAAAAAAAAAACCAACAAACAAACAAAAACAACACAAGAAAAATCTTGAGCTGTGACTTCTAAAATAACGTTGAATCAGGCTTACACAAAGTTTTAAAATTGCAAAGATGGGTAACGCGGGTGGAAGACAGGACCAAAGACTGCTACTGTCTTCCATGCATCTTCTTGCTAATGGAGAACAGATTTTTTCTGGGATGGGGTTGGTGTCCTACATGTAAATGCTGTAAAGCAAAACAGTAACTGAAGAGCAGAGGCACTGTAGATTTTGCCTTTGAATAATTGACCTCTGTGGAAGTCATGCATGTTAAACTGCAGATGCGAGCACGTAATGGATGTCAAGGTCACTGTTTGGTGGTGCTGCTGGCACTGCCACGCGACTTTGACAAACGCCTGGCTTTGTATTCTTTTCAAATTCGTTTCCTGCAAGTTAATTTGTTTTCTATCAGTTTGCTTGGTGGGTAAGAGCTGTATTGAAAGGACCCTTCATCTGGAAGTGAGTTGGAAGTGCTGTTTTAGGGAAACTGTGACTGATGCAGGCCGTGTCGTGTATCAAGACTTCTGTCGTGGTAGTTCCTGAGGGCTTCTGAGCAGAGCCAGCTGGAGGGGCGAGCGACCGTTGTGAAATGTCTGAAAATGAACCATTTCCACTGCTTATATGCTCATCTACTCTGTCTTGCTATGGAATTGAATGAACAGGAATTTAAGTTCTTGCAGATTTGCAGCTTTTGCATGGTTTCAGTACAGAATCTGGACGTAGCACAGTTTGAATAAATCAGGTCCAGGTTTGTCAGAGAATGACTGCAAACCTTTGGTTAGCCTCTCCTGAATTTTGAGTACATCAATATCAATCCAAATAATGCAAGAGAGGTTTTGTATGTTTTTGATAAGGATTCCCATGAGTTTAATTCTATTGAATTAATGTCTACTGCAGACGAGAGCTGAGCTAGAGAATTGCCTGTTGTTGCTACATTGCCCCTTCTGTGACGGACTTGCCCCTCAGGTCACTGAGCTTCCCTGCCTCTGATACCTGTCAAATGGGGAAAGGCAACCGACCCAGGAGAAATAAAATCAAGTATAAGATATGCAAATATGTAGGGAAAAGTCAAAGGGCAGAAAAGTCATTACGAGAAATTCTGCATTGATTCCCCAGTTCCTAGCTCAGCTCCTGGAGAAGGTGCAACTTTTCTAACAGTACTGAGTATTGCTGGATTTCAGGTTATTGGGTTTAAATGCCCACAGAATTTTTCATCATCTCTTTTTCCACTGGACATTTCTGGCAGTTTGGGATTTTTTTCTGAGGAGGACTTGGGAGGGGAAGATGTTGAGTATTTTTCCTACTCTTCTCCTCGCTTGGGCTCTAAACAGTCACACAGGGAAGCAGCTCCAGTCCTCATTTGCTACAACATGCAACTTCTCCATGCCCATGTGTGCACTTTTGTTCTATGATGCAACTCCCCAGGAGCTGCAGCCAGGAGGGACCAGCACTGGCCAAATCCCACCAGTGACATCAGGCGCTCAGAGTGGGGCTGGGAGCTGGTGTTTTCCTTGTTTTCCCCATGCCCTCAGCAAAGGCAGCTGACCCAGAGACTCCACAAGTTGACTGGGCTTCTGTTTGGGAAAGGTCGTGCTAACAACAGGCACAGTGGGGCTCTGTCTCATGTGACAGGGAGGGAGAAACCTGCGCTGGGTCACAGGGAGCTGTCAGTTTGGGGGCGATGAAGGCCGCATTGTTTCTCAGGAGAAGCTGTTATTTCTCTAGGCTGTGGCTTGAGGTTTCCCCTCATGCGTGATGGAGGGAGCTTTGCGTTCCTGCCGGGGCTGTTTGCATCCCCCAGCTCTCATGCCCTCACTTAAACATAGGCTGTGGAGAAAGGACCATCCTTCCTGGTTGCAGAAAGCTGCAAATTACACCTCGCTTTTGCTAAAGAGGTCCATTGTGTTCCGAGCTGGCAAATCACGCAGCTCAAATAAGCTTTAATTTCTCATAGGACCCTATTGTTACCCTGTGGTAAAAGCTACTGTGGGAAATTTCCATGATAACAGCTGTAATTTGTACCAGCTCCTTTCTGGCTCTCCCTGCATGGCAAACGGGAGCAGGGACTGTCCTGCCAGAGGTGGCCATCATCTCCTGCCATGTCGCGCTTCTTGCTTGGGCTCATTTGGTCCTCCCTGGCTCCAGGGCAGGATTATTTATGTATGTCCATGTGCTGCTGGTCTTTTCCCCCCAGCTCAAAGGGTTGGAACATGAGGGCTGCATTGAAGGATAAGGAAGGAATGTTGCATATGTGTTTGATAGCGTGGCACAAGGCATGAAGCAGGTGAGGGTGCCGAGTAGCACTGAAGGAACAAAACCTGATGCCTTGTCTCTGGTGCCTGGTGGAATTGAGCCCTGTTGCGTGCCTTCATACCACCCGTCACTGCCACCATGCCAGATCCTGCGGGCTGGCGCCATCAGCAGCCCCATGCTGGAGCTCGTGCTCCAACCCTGACGCTCGGCACTGCAAGCGCCAGTGGAGATTGCTGTTCTGCAGCCACTGCTGCGTCTGCCGGAGGCTTCACAGGCAGAATGCACAAAACTGCTTATTTAATTTAAATTCCCAGCAGAAAAACCGTATGTGAATGCACAAGCATACAGCAAAGGCACGCATCGGTGTTTGCCTGGCTCACTTGAAAGCCTTTGTGTCAGGCTCTGGAGTGGGCCTTGGCAAGACTCTGGTTGTAACTGTGGGGAAGGGTACCCAGAGCTGCTCTTGGCTTGGTGCTTGAAGGGGGAGGCTGAAACTGAAGTTCTGAACATTAATTGAAGGCATTTTAGAGCTTCAGATGTTGTGAAAGCACATGCATATCCCACAAACATTTTTTAATTTGTGTGTACTAGTTAATTTTTCCCCCTGCAAAATTCCTGGGCTTCATTTTGACTCCATGGTCCTCTCTGGCTGCAGAAGGTGCTGGCAGGTGGGCAGCTCTTCACCATGTGAAATTGCATCATGTGTTCCCATGTCAACATTTTATTACAGTGAACTACTTGTAAGAAGGGTTAGTGATTACTAGAAATACTTTTATGCCCTTTTTCTATATTAGGTAAGGGGTTATTTTTATTGCATTGCAATGAAAAGGCAAAAAATGTGTAGGCAAAATAATGTTTCTGAGACAACTCTGAAGCTATAAGCTTCTATTTTAGTCTTGCAAAGGAATGGGGGAAGTCAAACAGTTACTGAAGTATAATTTAACTTCACATTTCTGAAACCATTGACTCAAACCAGTTTATTTAAAATACTTATTTTAATTGCTTACTTATCCAAATGTCTTTCTATAATAACTCCCCATTTCTTTTTGAATCAGAGATGCAGAGAGATGGGTATCCCTTTGCATGGTTTCACCTTTTGTTTCTTGGTAGATTTTAGTCGTGAGACATTTTGGAAATGCTTTATCCTTTTGTTTCTGAAGTGTAGGCTGGAAATCATGCTTCAGTCTCTGATAAATGCATGCTCTCCATTTTAAACCTTCTAGACAAGTATTTTTGTAACGGTTTATAGCTTTTTTTTGCCTGCTTAAAATCTTTAATATTCCTTACTGTAACCTTGTTATTGCTCTTGGGCAAATCGTTGTAAAAAAGTTAAATCCAGTGCAGCCTGGAAAATCACTCACTTTCTTAACAAGAAAACTCAGGACTGGGATTTTAGGTTTCTGTCTTTATTTTTCAAAATCAGATTCTCCTGAACTTGGCAGTAGTTGTAGTTTTCCTTTTACTTTATTTGCCCGCTCCTCTGTGCCTTGTATTATATGTTTTCAAGTAAAATGTAAGAGGGGTTGGCAAACAATATCAAATGAAGCTATATGTTCTAGAAATATTCCCAATCCTATGGATTTTAACTTTGTGAGGTGCACCATTTTTAAGTTGTGTAATGCAGAAGGTTTTCCTCTGGATCCAGCACCATTCACCTACATCCAGGACACAAATGTGATTTTTTTTTTTCCTCTACTGTAATACCAGTGAAACCAGCTCCACTTCATTTCTAACTCATTTTAGTTCCAATATTTCCAGTCTCAGATAACTCTGAAGCACACATCTATGCTTTCTAAACATTTTCACTCTAAGCTGTACTATGTAATGCTATCAGGTTATATTCAATTACTTGCCTTTTTTGAATAGTTCTGCCTGTATTAATGTGGGCACTGGCACAGGCAGCCAGACTCAGGGATACTTGAAACTCGTGCTTCTTATGCAGGAATGGAGTATGTTTGCACGTGAGTGTGAAGGCTTGTGTGATCTCCAGAAAATTAAAGACATGTCAGTGCGCTGTATAAAGCAACAACAGAAGGATTTCTTTTCCCTGTCACAGCTTTAGTCTAAATCTGTGGTACCCATGGAGCCCCTTCTGTAGACATTGCAGGGCTCCATACACCTGCTCAAGAGAATTACACTTTCCTCAATGTTGCCTGCTCAAAAGCCGATATAAATTCTTAATGGCTTGCTAGATTTTTTTTTTTGTTTAAGCAGATTGTACAGGAGGAAAAGGCTTTCCTAGCTCTCTCTTATTTTTGGAAACAGCAAGGAGGTTTGCTCATGGGTGCCTTCATCGGATGTGGAGCTACCTTTACCAGTGATCCTCCATGTGAGCATTTCGGAGATAGTGTGGGATTTGTCCTGAGTCCTCTTGTAGCTCAGCAGTGAGGGAGAGGGGGACTTCCAGACTGCCTACCCACTGTATTTAATCACTTTTTATTCTTCTTTTTCTTCCAACCTTCTGACAAGCTTTTCCCCCGGAGTGGTCACGCTCCCTGTCCCACAGGCATGCTTTCAGAGGCGCTGCTGTGGAGGCTCCAGAGACTTCCTCTGAAGACTTCAAAGGGCCTTTTAGAAGCCTCTTGAAATTTAAGCACTTGGACCATTTTCTAAGAGCCTTGAAATCCTTTATAATTGACTCAGCTGATTGCTTTTTTATTTTTCATTTTGTTGTGGGAGGGAAGAAGGGCATGGACAGAGTAAATACGTAGCAGTAACAAAACCTGCAGATGATTCAGCTTCCATTGCTGTCCCATCAGTGCACTCAGCAGAGGCTGTGAAAGTGTTAAAGACACTCATTACATTGAAGTCTTTACTGTCCTCACAGCTTTGGCTGTGCATGGAGAATGCAACCACCTCCATTTCATGCTGATGAAGTCTTCATATCAGCCTCTGTTTTATATATATCCAAATACCTACAATCAAGTCAATTATATATGAGCTGTACATTCAATATCCTTTGCGAGATGACCTGTCGCAGCCACCACACAGACTTCAGCTGAAGCTGTCATGTGCTTTAGCGACTGACAGAGTCACATGGGAAATGTTGTTTTTTTAATTGAGAAGTCATTTCTCGAATTAGTACAGCAGTTCAAAAGATTTCTCATGGTTACTGGTGCATGTGTCTCACCTTCACAAGTCTTTGTTTTGTGGATTAAACCAACTTCCTTCTGTTAACAATTGCATAGGAAATATTTTTTCCTGGAATATCTATTTTTAAATTGGATACTAAAATAAGTAGGTCATACACAGATTACTGTTTAGAATGCTTATATATAAATTTAAAAATACACTAAATTATTTAGTTATGAGGTAAGATGAAACACAAGATGTCAGGGGAAAAAAAAAATCTCATTACCTGCAGTGTCAACCAAGGAAGCTTTGAATTGCTTGTCTTTTAAATTAGTATCCTGCAGCTTCAAGAATATGTTCATATAAAATTAACATACTTGCTGGTTTAGACTGCAGATGTAATGTGTGATTAATATGTCCCTTAATTTATATTCTCCTTCATTTGCCAAAAATATCCATCCTCGTGCTTTACGTGCATAAACACAAATCATACAAATGTAGCAGGAATTCCTGTGCCTAATTCATACATTTTGTCTTCTTGCTTAATGAAACGATTTTGCCCAAAACGACATGAATAGCTATGCATCCTTCCAACTCCCCACTTCTTGGAAGACTGAAAGCTTGGATTACATCATATCCAAGAGAAGGCAAAAAATTATTCCCTTATGGAGTAAACCTGGATAAAACAGGCTGCTGTTTGTGCCTTTATAAACTGAGTCCTGGCACTTTGATGTTGGCCTCATAGCCATGTGACTAATTTCTTTTTACCATTGATTTCACACATACTGATAGGAAGAGATAATGGAGGAGGTCCCAGGTGGCAGCCTTCCCATGAACAGCAAACGGTACCTGAGATCCACTTAGCTGGGATTCAGCCAGTATCTGCTATGGGCTGCAGGCTTCTTGATGAGACTCCTTGGTTGATAGCAGTTAATCTTTATCCATTTTAAGGAGAAGACAAGCCAGTGCAAACAGCAGCTTCTGCATTGTGCTCCTAGCTGAAAGTAGGTTCAGTAGAGGAGAGGAGCCAGGAGATCTGAGAATTCTACCACAACAGCTGTACTGCATCACTGAAATCGTTCATCTTATCAGCAACCTGTCTCTGCGCCATCACCCACCAGTTATGGATGATTAGGGGAAAAATAGAGCACAAGTCAGGTCTAATGGACTCTGGCCCTCCCAGAGCCTTATAATTTCTGAAAGAGTTATAAGTCATTTTATGTCTGGTCCAACATATTTCTGGACCTCCTTTTTCTATAGATGCCTTTTGCAGCTAATCTTGTTGTCATAGTTTACAATGTGCTGGAGCAGTCAGTTCCACCTGGGAGTTATGTGCTATGGAGAAAAGTACTTCTTTCTTCAATTTCTTTTAAATCTGCTGCTTGATAGTTTCCTTGGGGTACCCATTTCTTCTGTTTTCTTAAATGGGAAACTGTTGTATATCCATGTGTCTGATATTTATGATTATATAGAAATCTATCATATCACCTGCAGGGAACATGTCTTTGTAGACTTTCATTATACATAAATGTTTCCACAGGTCTGTTCACCCTCCCTGTTGTTACCTCCCTGATAGAACCTCTCTAAGGTGACGTAACTACACTAAGTACTCCGTAGGATGGGGCTCACCACAAATTTATATGATGTTGTAGGTATGAGATTCCCCATTGTCTTCTAATGATTCTTACTATCTGGTGGCTTTTGTCTTCTGGTTATTTCTAATTATATTTCATGGGCTTAATCCCAATAATTCACACATTTTTTTCCCTTCTTGAATTGCAGTAGGTGCATTATTATATAAAAGAGATGAGTAGAGATTATTTTTCATGTTGTTTTAGTGTTCTTTTGCCAGACTGTGATGTTTACCACAATTCAGTATTTAACATTATTCTTTATGGAGGGGACAGTTGAATGCAACCTCTTGGGACAGATCCTTTCTTCAGAGATGTGAGTCTCTATCATTAATGTGTTTTCTCTTCATCCTATAGCTTTTGCCCAAGAAAAACATGAGTGCAACGATAGGAAGGCAACCTTGCCAGGACTACAGAAGAGCATTGTCAGATTTTAGTTTAAAAGACCATGTAAGAAAACTAGTGGGGCCCAAGCAGTCGTCAGCCTCTATTGTTAAAAAATATGTACAATCCTAGTCCAGCCAAATTCAACAAGGGTCTTCTAAGGTGTCTTTTTTTGTTCATATGGAACAAGCTGTTTGCATAGCCTGGTGGCCTGTGAAAGCAAGAAAGAGGGAATGCAGGATCCATTTAATCATCAGAAAGGAAGGAAAACATCTTGTTCTTAGGAACAGTCTACCTTTTTTAAAAGGGTAATTTTTTAGTATGGGTAATACACTCGCTGGAGATCTACATTCAGTTCTCTTGACTGCCCTGGACTGCCTGCATGACTTTTGGCAAGTCACACTCATTTCCTCACGTACTAAAGTGAGTACAACAAAAGGGTATGATGCCATGGTGTTGATAATCACTCACTACTTTACATGGAAACATCTGAAATGGGATATTGCCACTGTTACATACAGAAAAGCAATGAAAATGATCCGGCACCCTGGCCTCAAACCGAAGGAGGCAAGGGCTACTGCATATCAAATACCTCATCTGAATGGTACATGGGTAGATGGGTGTGTTGAGCCTGTAATTTCCATGGCTTTTGCAATATGTGGGTGGTATCTGCTTTGAGAAACACTTTCATCAAAACTCCATCCCTGTGCCACTTAGCAGGACCTCTGTATGCATGCAAATAAAAAAGAGGTGAAATGCTTTCTGTATTAGTTGCTTTAGGAAAGCAAAATCTCAGATACTGTTGCTTCTGTAAAGCTTTCCTCTATAGTACTGCTTTCTGAAATGAATATATATAATTATTTGTAGTGTATTTACCTCCTTTAAAGAATGATTTATTTTTGGTTATTTTTAATTTCTTTTCTGAATTTCCTTGTTCATTCTCTGGAGCAACTAAAGGAAGATGTATGTAAACCGATGATTTTCCATCACTTTACCTGTGGTTGGGCACCAGAGGACTTTGGGGATAAAAAAAATCTTCCTTGGTTTTCTTCTGATGGGAGAAAATGGTGATGAGTAACATGTCAAAGCCTTTTGCACCTGTGGCCAAGAGTTTCTGATGTGGGTTTATGAAATATGCAGAAATGTCTTTTCACTATCTAGTGTTTCATTTACTTTGTTTCACTTTTAGTAAGTGCATCCATCTTAAATGCTAAGTGTAATGTGGACAAAAGACTGCTGCTGTTATTAAAATCGGGTGAGGAAGTTAGAGCGGTTCCCTTGTGTCACACTGTGGTAAAATTTGGAGTATAAATCTCAGTATTCACTCTGGAACTGAAACTAGAATGCAGTAGTAGTTTCTTTTTTTTTTTTAGAAAGAATAACATATAAATTGTATGGAGATATTTACATAGTAAAACTCATTCACATCACAAAATTAAGTCACATTTTAAGCACGTTAGCAGTTTTTCTGTGACAACAAATTACAGATGTAAGTAACTGCACAACAATAGACAGAAAGCTGAGCTTCCAGTTGCTTTTTTTGAGGCTGTACTGGGATTACTGCTTCCAAGAAACAGTGGCTGAAAGAAGAGGAAATGCAATACCAAATTGGGTTTGTATAAATGAGAACACAGCCAGCCTCCATGTTGTCCCATGTAACATTGTTACTGAGGCTTTGCAACCTCTCAAATTTTCATGAACAAAAGAGGAAAAGTGCTGCTTGCTGAGGTTCACCAATCTGCAACCCATCTTCACTCTCCTGAACTCTTCCCCCATGCAGCTCATTTTTCTCAGCCACCACCAAAGACTTCATCTTGTGTCTTACTTTTAAGAAGGGAGCAGCACAGAGTTCTGCTCTTAATGTCTTTCTGATTAGCCGGCTCAGCAGTACCTGGAGTACAGCAGGACCAGACTGAAGGTTATCTGTCCGTAGCTGAAAGACAACAGGTTGAGGTTAAAAAGAGGAGCTGTAGGTGGTTTAAATGACATTTAGGTCCCAAAGTTAATCTACATTGCCCTCTCTTTCCTTTCCTTCGTATTCTAGAACATAACGTAGTTTTGTTCTATTGTTAAGTTTATGATGACTCTATATTTTAGACTTCTTCAATGTCTGACAACTGTAACAGAGACTTTCCATTATTACTTTATTTCATAGGATCATAGAATCATAGGGGTTGGAAGGGATGTCTGGAGATCATCTAGTCCAACCCTCCTGCCAGAGCAGGATCACCTAGAGCAGGTCGCACAGGAACAAGTCCAGATTGGTTTTGAAAGTCTCCAGAGAAGGAGCCTCCACAACCTCTCTGGGCAGCCTGTTCCAGTGCTCTGCCATCCTCAAAGTGAAGAAGTTCCTCCTCATGTTTAGATGGAACTTCCTATATTGAAGCTTGTGCCTGTTACCTCTTGTCCTGTTACCGGGCACCACCAAAAAAGACTGGCCCCATCTCCCTGACAGCCACCCCTCAAGTATTTGTATGCATTAATAAGATCCCCTTTCAGTCTTCTCTTCTCTAGACTAAAAAGTTCCAAGTCCCTCAGCCTCTCCTCATAAGGGAGATGTTCCATTCCTCTAATGATTTTTGTAGCCCTTCTCTGGGCTCTCTCCGGTAGCTCCCTGTCCCTCCTGAACCAGGGAGGCCAGAACTGCACACAATGTTATTATTTTATTTACTTCTGTTTATTATAAATAATGTATTAATTTGTTATTATTTATGTATATACTTATATGAAATAAGTTTATACTAAGTAAGAATACACATATATTCCCACATCTTTGCAGGAGGCTGCAGCCCAAGTTTTACAAGATTCTGTTAGTCCTGTGTTGGTGGGTAGCCAGGTAATTACGTAGCCTGCTTACCTGAGGATCTTTCTAGCATTCACTAGGTGGATTTGTGCAAACACAATGCACGGAAGCAATACCTGGGGACTCCATCTCTGAAGATCCACCAGTGGATTAGCCATGCCCTGCAGTTGCTGTGTGAGGAAAGAGAGTTGCCAAAGTTCCTGCTTTGGGAGGAAAGATGAAGGGGAGAAAGGGTCACAAGGCAGCCAGGTCACTGAGGTTCAGCTTGAAACCTCACAGTTGAAAGCAGTGCTTGGATGTGGAAGTCCAGCTCCTGTGTAATCTGTAGTAGTGACATCGCTGCAACCCAGGGGAGGCTCCAGCAGTGGCTTGGCAAGCAGTGCCATTTTCTGTGGGACAGAGGTAAGGTCAAGAAGAGAGGACTCTCTGAAGTTGTGGGTGCACTATGGTATAGTGCTGAAGAAAGTGCATTGGATTGACTCTTATGGGAAAGAGAATTCATAAAATGACAAGGATGGTATCAAACAACATTTTGGAAGAGGGCGGGCGGTAGTGAGGCTTGGGACTGATCTCTGATACTTTGTGGTCAACAGAATTACTGGCTTAATTTTCAGGGACGGATGTTTGGAATTTATGTATTTTAACTAAGACCTGTGTCCCACCCTGTAATTTTCACATGTAGCGTTGAATACTTTGGCTGCATTAAGGCAGTGATTTTCTTTGGGGAGTGAAGGATACCTTGCTGTATCTCTTTCTAATCATGTGTAGCAATCATCCTTATCTCTTTCCCTGGCTGGTGTCTTCCCAATCTACGCTAAGAAATTAAGTAAACCTCTTTATATGCTCTGAGAATGGAAAAAGAGCAACCACTACTACAGGACATCTGATTTTCCTTGCATATACAAGCAGAAGTGAACCATGGCCTTGGTGTACCTCGAGGAAACATGGGCTTGTCTTTCATTACACTGAGTCTATGGCAAAGGTCATTCATCTGTCACATGGAAGAAAAATTGCAATTGCTTTCCAGTGAGTTCATTGATGTGATAAAAATGAATCCAATCACCTTTTTGATTAGGTGACCAAAAGACAAATAAGATGAGCTGGTTTTTTCCCTGTAATTTCTTCATACATATGTATGCAGAGTGTAACTTCTGAAATAAGCCATTATGCATTGCCTGACTTTGCAAAAATTTGTGATTTTTCAAGGGGCTGTTTGACATACAGCTTGCAGAGGTTAAAGAGTAAAAATGTTTAGACGGCCTGAGTTATAAAACTCAGGGCAAGTGTTTTTTTCATAGTGGAGGTATAAATGTGCTGTTTGCTATTATGCATTATTTATATTACAGTGGTACTTAGAAGCTGCAGAGTAAAGTACTCTTCCAGGCTGTATGTGACCTAGTATGGCCCTGATGGTGCACCTGAAACTACAGAATAGGTCAGCACTAAACCATGATTGTTTCTTAGTCTGAAGAAGTAAGAGCCCCAGTTTTGTAAATGAATGTAATTTAACAGAAAGACATTTCAGTGTTTGTTCCTAGGAGCTGTTAGTTTTACAGAAGCTCTTTTGGCAGGTGGGAACTTAACCCCCAAAAGAAATCATAGTCAGTATATATTTTTTTTTAATTTAGATGAGTGTTGTTGTTCATGCTCTTTCCCTTAGTCAGCTGTTACCAGCGGTGGCCCACTGGTAGGTGAAGATTCCCACAGAGCCACTCCTGAATTTTTCATGGCATCAGCCCATCTTACCAGGACATGCCTGCAGTATACACGTAATCACAGCCCTAGCTGCAGCTGTAGTATCCTTTCATATTTTGAGCCCTTTCAGCATTTACGAGTCCAAAGAGTTAGTGATTTTATGCTGTAGCGTAATTTTCTGCAAAAGGAGTCTCAAAAACCTTTACATAAGACAAATACTTAAATACCAGTGCAAATGCAAGTTGAAAGATGAAGACTTTAGAGATTTCAGGAATTTATTCCTCCAGTTTACTGAGATGGTTACTAATTCCACGTTGATGCTCATTGATACAACATTTGCATTTGAGTTTTTTACAGTAATCCTGTATTTGTGCAGAACCTTTATATAGGGGTAGCAATGTCTAAAGGAACTAGAAAATATTTTGAATGTGGAGGCTTGGCTGCATTGCTTTTTAAATTTGAATGGAAGCTGTTCTGGAATTGTTTCGTCCAGCTTCTTAAATAAGAAAGAAATTGATAGCCACTGGGGAGAAGTTGTGCTGTTGGTCTGTTTTGGACTGCTACATTTCTCTCTCGAGTTTCAGCTCTCGAGTTTCTAGTTTCAGTCCCCTGTATTATGTATATTTTATATATATACATGTATTACATTTTAGAGAAATAAAGAAAAGGAAGCTGTATGAGCAGATTTAAAATCACAGAGTACTAAGATATTTAGAAATATTTATGCATTAGCTACTACATTAAGCACTTTTTGGAGAGAAATTGTAGGGAAGGGGTTAGTAGGAGTGTGATGCCTGCAGTGTTATTTTTGTTGTTGAAAGATTTGGAACACAATCCTAACAAGAAACAAGGGGAAAAGGGATTTTTTTCTTTCATTAGCTAAAGTCTTCTTTCTGACTTTGAGGAAGCAAAAATATGTCTTTGTCCTTGCAGTCTCCTCAACCTTCTTATTCTTCTGTTTTTAACATTTTCAAACAAGATGGGTGTAGACTGAAGTGGATGTGCAGACCACTCTGCTTCAATCCAGACAGCGCTTTGGGGTAGCATAGTGCTTGACTGAAAAGAACCAAACAAGTTGTGCCCTCTTAAAGAAAAAGCAGTTTTGACATCAGAGCCTTTCAAACTCAGAAGTAGGCAGCCAAGGAAAACAGAGTGGGAAGCATAAAGCAGAAAAAAACAAGCAATCAACAGGAAAACCCAGTCCTAATGGCAACATAATGATCGATGGTGCTAAATTCACAAGCATCATAAGGAAAGTGTAGATGTTTATGCAATATATAATTAAATAATACACGTAATATTTTAAACTTTAAAGGAGAAGTTCTGCCTTTGTTCAGAGGGATGAAGTATGTTCTGTGTGTCGGGATGAATAATTTTTATTTTAAACCTCTGGCCTTGGACTGTCTGAGCCTTACCACTACTATAATATTAAGTCTGTCGAGTTTTCTCAGTTACATGTAGCTAATATCTGCTTTTGGGAGCTGATAGTATGTTATAAAAGCTCACTCTGGGATAAGGAATGTATTTAGAGTTTTTTAGATGGAAACGATCAGGTGCGAAGTTGGGTATCAGTAGTTGGGGTAAGCGGGCAGCACTGCACAGGGCTGGTGACTGGGAGCTGTGGACTGGTAGCACTGGGAAACCCCAGGCTGGAGCATGGTGCCGAGTGTTTCTCTCTGCACGACCTCCTGCCTTACCTTACCTGCGGGGAATCTGGCCTGTTGCTGTGATAGCGGGATGAGAATGGTGAGCGGCATGGAAAAAATCTGTATCTGAAGCATGTTGAAAACCTGGAATGAATTACCTTGCAAAGAACCAAACAAGGAAGAATTGACAAAAGTGTGTCAAATAATGAATGCAGCAGAGAAGGTATGTCATGAACTTTTTGTGGCAGAGAGTAAGGGGCTATTTAATTAACTTCAAAATTGGCAAATTCACACCAAGTGCAGTTACAATGTGGAATTAATTCTTCATTGAAAGTTATTGAGGCCAAGACTTAAGCAAGATTTAGAATGAGATTCCAGTTTCATTTGGGCAGCAAAAAGTACCCAAAAGGTTTTTGCAGTGTCATGCTCTGAGGTTTAGGTGAGTCTTTTATAGCTTCTGATCAAATGACACTGCGAGGAGGAAGAGGATAGATTATTTACATTTTCTGTTTCAAAGTTTTTACCTTGCTCTGTCCTCTTAGTAACTGTAAGTGCTGAAAGACGTGAAAGAGCATTGGAGGGATCCAGTGTGACCATTCCTCTAACACTGGATGGGATCCAGTGTGATCATTCCTGTGTTTCTTACACTCTTCCAGCCATGAAAATTAATAACTTCCTCTTCAAACATCCAAAGCATGACGTTATGAGAGAAGTGGCAAAAGCCATTATTTCTCTTCTGGAAGACACAAAGATGCTGTCTTCCAGTCTTACATGTACAGGTTTTCATATGCCTCTCACTATTCTAATTAAAAAAATAGGCTAAGAGTCACCTTTTAGTTAATGAAAGCATCTGATTCTAATTGTGCTGTCCATGTTTGAATTATAAAAATGGAGATTGTAGTGAAAACTGAGATTTCAGATGGAGAGACTGCCTTTGCCATGCTACCGTGATAAGAAATCATACAGCAGTGATAACACCAAATGAAAATGGTGAGGCATTCCACTGGGGACCAGTCAGTGAGATCCAGACTGCATGCAAAGGACTTGCGAGGTCTGATGTCCACCTCAGCTGTGGAAAGCGTTAGCTGGACAGCAGCTGATCCATGAGGATGTTAGGATGAGCAATATCTGAGATTGCAGATGATTAATAAAGGCAAATAAGAAAAATATTATAAGCCTTGCAAGCATTAAACAGCAAAGGGATAATTAGAGACCTTTGCAATGCAGCTCTAGGGTCATCAGTTCCAAGTGTGGCTGGCCACTGCTCATGTAGTGTGCGGACAGCCAGACGAGGACACCCGGGACCTGAAGCAGAGCCAAGCAGCCGATGATTTGTGTGGCAGAAAAGAACAAAGATCACTGAAAGTGTGATTCTGCCACAGCCTTACAGCTTCAGAGTCCACTGGAAAGAGGAAGAGAGGAGTGAGTAAAATATGAAGTCTGGCTAAGGAATAAGCAGAAGAAAATAAAAGCATGGATTGTGCCTAGTATTTCAGGATTGTCAAGTTATTTCTTAAGCATTACCTGAGCGACCAGCTGATCTGAGAGGGAGTTTCCTTTGCTGATGTAGACTTAACTGTCAGAGGAGGTCTGTTTGGGTGTATGGATCGATCTGCTTGTGTAGGACAGCAAGCAAAGGTACAACTTCAGCTGAAACTTCATCCATGACTTTGTCAGGTTTAAGCAGACAGTTGTCCACTTGTTCATACACAGTACTGTCCAAAACAAGAAAAGTATCTGCTACATATAAGATATGTATATCTGAAACAAGATGTACGTATCAGAATTATGGCAAAAAGTCAATGTTTTGTGTATATTTACAAGACGTTGTAAATCCCACATTAATTCTTCAATTCCTGATTTCTTAAAAAAATGTCTACTTTCACAGGCTCTGCTAGGCCTTTTTCCCAGCTCAGACCTCATAACAGTATTAAGTGAAGTGTCTTGTTGCTTTTCTGCATGTTAAGTAATCTTTATTGGCACTTCTAAACTACAGCTGTATTGTAACTGTAAAAACAAATGGACCGATGGCTTTTGTAAGGTATGTTATTGGTGTTCCTTTGGTCCTCAGGCTGGCATGTTTGCTAACATACCTACTGATTCATAAAATAAAGTAAGCCACAATGGGAATTTTTTCAAACTAGTGAAGTAAGAAACATTTGTGATAATAATTATCTACCTGTCAGCTCGTGACAATTGAAGAACAAGAGCAGAACAGTATCGTGTTTTGACATCCTCATACAAACATGCATTCATGGGCTTTCTCAAAAACTTCTACTTCCAAGCCACCAGCTCTTTCCATGAAAACCAAACTCAAGTGCTGAACTTTATCATCATGGGAAACAACCTTTGCTAATGCCTGCCTGTTAGAAAGGCAGTGCTGGTTTTGGCTTCTAGTACAGATGAAAATGAACACTACTCAGTAAAAGTGTGCTTGCTTTTATTTTATTAAGTAAAGCTATGATTTAATTCCAGCTTCTTATGTAAAAGAACTTTATATTACATGAAAGAATGTAACAAAGATGTGAAAGCAGTGGCTTCTTTCAGGTTTGAAATATTATTTCTGAAGTCTGAGGGAAAAGGCTACAGAAATCACGGAATAACATCATTGACATATGAAATAAATCATGAACTCATTGCTGAGGAAGAAAAGAAAATGTTTGCATGGCTGGCTTGCTGCAGTCAATTTCTACATCTTGATCAAGAGTAGTTGTAAGCTGGAAATGGAGAAAAATAAGAAGGATGTAATAATAAAAGTATGGAGATCTGATTTTCCAACTTCACGGAAGTGTGTGCCTCAGACCTAGCAGGAACTTGCAGATTTCTAAGTGCCGTATTTCACAGGCACTGGAGGGTAATGCCTCCTATGAGAGCAGCTGCTGTGTGCTAACATCAGTATGAGCTGTCATGTTAGGTCTATAATAATGTCATGGACCTTTAGGAGCCTTCAGAGGTGCTACAGCAGGGAAAAAATGGGATTGTCAAATATTGTGAAAGCTATGGAGAACAGGGACATCAATTGTGTCTTGAGGTAATTGAAAGTATGCAACTATTTTTCCTTTTGAGTTGTTTTGCAGGTTTAAGAGAGTAAGATCTGAGTCAGCCTTTGGGTAATGGAAGTCCTTGAGTAAAAGGATGCATATTTTCAGTGCTTCATAGACACTTTGCCCACATAACAGGAGAACAGCGAGCTGCTTTTGGGCTTTTCTGTTCTTTTAGTAACACGCTTGGAATTGAGTTGAGTAACCAGATGATGTTAATTCATCTTGCTGTTTGAGGTCCTTCTGGAACAAAGTGGGAAAATGACATGAATACATTTTAGGTTATTTCTTTTAAGAGTGGAATTTCACTACTTCGGTTCATGCAGAAATTATGCTAGCGACAGTTTTCAAACCTAGTTTTTTACATGGAAAAGATGAAGTAATCTGAATACCTTATTAACATGTATTGCAGTTCTCGTATTGCAGATGCCTTTAAATAGCAGTTCATTTTATTGTATCTGGGTGTTGGATCAAATAAGCTGTCAACAAAATGTATTTTAAAATATCAGCCTAAATTGCATTTGCAGGCTGTAAAATATGGATTAATTTTTTTGATTTCTTGAGAACAGAGACAGATTTCATTTACCCTACATTACCAGGACGGGCATATTCTAGTCTGTTCTGCATACATCTTCCTTAGTTTTGAGGCCCAGATTTAGTTACAAATCTGAACTGGGCTTTCTTTGAATTCCAAATTCCAAATTAATTTTAGTGAATATTTAGTTATCTCAGGTTAATAGGAAAATTTGGGAAGCCTTTATCTTTTTCAAAACAGTTTGGGTAGTGGCTATATATATTAATAGCAATGGAAGAAAAACTTAATTTGTTGAAGTAGGCAACTAGATAGTACCAGTACTGGAATACTAAAAGCAAAAGTACTGGGGGGTGCGTGGGGTAAGTCCAGTGGTAAGGATTTGTAATCCTCAAATGACAGCATTACGAGATTTAAAAGTAGTGACTAGTAATGATGTTTAGGAATGGGAATCATAGAATGTTTCAGGCTGGAAGGGACCTCTAGAGGTCATATATTCCAACCTTCGTACACAAGTAGGGACATCTACCTAGGTCAGGTTACTCAGAGCCTCATCGAGCCTGACCTTGAATGACTCCAGGGATG